>MUHK01002653.1:3152-22526 GCA_002151225.1 Paramoeba pemaquidensis
CGATTCATCCTCTGGGAGGGGGAGGGGGAAGAAAGAAAAAAGAAGAAATGAATTTTTAAAGAGGAAAAAAAAAAAATGAAGAATTCACCATGACAATACTTAATCAAAGAAAAAAAAAAGAAGAAAAAAATCTCTACCTCATCATGGTAGGGGTAAGAAGAGAGAATAACTAAATAACGAGGAGAGAAAAGCTCAGAAAACCCCTCTTCTTTCTCTTCTTTCTCTCTCTCTTCCAACTCTTTTGATTCAATGTTGGATGTGTATCGTGTGTAACAAAACCCATAAACCTGAGGAAATATAGAGGAGAGAGAGAAGAGAAAAAACAGAGAAAAGAAAGGAAGGAAAAAATTGAGGAGAGAAAACCAAAAAGAGAGGGAAAAAAGAAGGAAAAAAACAAAAAAAGAACAAACTTTTTCTCCAGATAGTTTTGTTAAAACAAAAGAGTGAATTTCATCAGCGACTTGGACTTTGGTAAAAAAGCAACCTGTTTGAAAAAAAAAAAAAAAACAAGTGAGAGTGTTAGAGATAGGAAAGGGAAGAAGAAGAAAGAAGGAAGAAGGAAGAAGGAAGGAGAAAAAAGGAAGAAGGGAAAGGAAAAAGAAAAGAAGAAGAAGGAAAAAGGAAAAGGAAAAAGGAAAGAAGGGAAAAGAACCTTGAGGAGCAATGAAAGAATCAACATTGATAGGAAATTCTTGATCTTTGTGTTGGTGTCTGTGACCAAAATGTGAGTTTTTTTTTTCTCTTTATTTTTTTTGTTCTTTTCTTGTTCTTGTTCTAGGAATCCACCACATAAAATAAAAAGAAAAAAAAGAAACTTGGGCACTCTTGTAAGAGGTTGCGCCTGAAATCGTTTTTCCTAATCACAATCAGTCAGTCTCTCCCCNGAAAGAGAAAGAGAAAGAGAAAGAGAAAGAGAAAGAGAAAGAGAAAGAGAAAGAGAAAGAGAAAGAGAAAGAGAAAGAGAAAGAGAAAGAGAAAGAGAAAAGGCACAAAGGGGTGCGGCTTCTCCCAAAAATCAACGAAAATTTCACAGAATCTTCGCAGATTTTCAATCTTTACAGAATCCGTGAATCCGTTCAATCAATGATTGATCGGCAGAGGAGTCTTCTCCTTTTCTTTTGTGTGTCACCCAAGGGCCAATTGGTCCAAATACCAGACGCGGGTGATTCAAACATTGAATTTTCCAAAAAAAAAAATATAATTTATTCCCCACACCCAAAGGAGTCGCTAATCGAGCTGTAGCTCCCCTTCTGCCGCTTTTTTTTCCCCACCGTCTCCCTCCCTGCTTGTGCTTTGAATTGCTCCCCCAGCTCCCTCCCCCTCCTCCTCCTTTTCTTCTCTCCCCACCTCCCCCAGCTTGGCCAACACTTTCACTTTGTTTGCAATCTCTTGACACAATTGATCATCATCCACAATCAAACGAAGATCCTTCGCCTTCATCTCCACAAGATCCCCCCCAAGAATCTGATTTTCCTCAAAAGCCGCTGCACACTCCTCCCCAAACTCCTTTTCCACCCAAGCACTAACTCGATCAACAGACCACTGCCTTGCATCCTGCGACATTGCAAGGCCTTGTTCAAGTCGAAAAACGGGCAAGGCCGCTGCAGAATCAAACATAGGATTTCCTGAACTCCGATTTTTTCGTTTTGTGAGCCGAGGAGTTGTCAAGGTCTTCCTTTCAGAGAACATGTTCGTTGTTGACATCTGGGAGACCAGAGGGGGTGTGCTCTTTTTTTCCTCCTTCTGTTTCTCTCCGCTTTTTAGTCGCTCGATTTCGAGGGCCATCTCAGCAACAGAATTTTCAAGCTCTCGGATCCGAGTAAGGCATTCCATTTCTCCTTGAATGAACTCGCAAATGACCATCTCGGAATCTTTGGGATCCACCCTTCGTGACCAAAAAAAGAGATCTTTTTCTGAAAGTGAGGGAGACTTGTTGAGAAACCACGACAAAAATTTGTTGTCGCATGTCACCCCACGACGAAATTCCCCCTTTTGGCAAAAGGCAACATCGCAAATCGACTCGGCCATCTTCGTTCGCTTCGACCAGTTCACAAGGGATTGGACAGTGCTGGGATTTCCATCGTCAAGGAAGAGAATGTCCTTCTGGTACATGCCCAGATAGGGGATGGCAGGAGGGGCGACCGAGTCCATGAGAGCTCGGTAGTTTCGAAAATTTTTGGAGTGGCTGAACTTCTGTTCGAGGTCGGTTAGCAAGGTCTTGCACCCGGGAGAAATGGCCGCAAAGGTCTTCTTCATCCGACTGACACATGAGTTGTTGACCCCCGATGTGATGGCCATGGAGACACAAAAGTTATTGAGCTCGAAACAGAGCCCTGCAATCCGCACAAATTTTTCAACAGCCTCGACCCGGTCAACCAGTTTCGGTTTGGTCACGAGCTCTGTCGACACCCACGTGGATACTAGATTGAAAAGACCAACAGCTTTCTCAAGGTTCTGGAAATCCTCTTTCACCTTCCCCTTGAGCCACGCCAGGTACTCTCGATCTCGAATCTGCTTGAAAATAAACTCGCCGTAGCATGTCAAAGTGTTTGCAATCTCCTCCTCGCTGAACGAACCGAACGAAAGGCTCTCATCGACTTCAAGAGACGAATCTTCCTGGAACTTGGTCAATTTTTCGAGTTGGGAGACCTTCCGCTGAGAAGCATGCATCCGTGCCTCTTGATAATTGTTTGCGAGAAGTCTCCCAAACTCAGCATTTTGTCGAACGACACCCCCTTCCAGCTCGTCAAGAAACTCTTTGTAGAGGTTCAACAGAGGCTCGTTTCCTTCCCAATCCTCTTCATAATACTCACGCTGCCACTGAGAGATCACATCAACCACCTTCTCTCGAACATCCGTCATCTTCCCCATTGAGCAAGGGCTGTAGCGACTGATGAGTAAGTCGAGCAGGTCCTGAGGCTCAACAAAGGTTCGACACATTAGAAGGAAGCTCCTTCGAAACTTTTTGGTGGAGTTGGTTGGGTGACATAGGGTATAGATCAGAACCTCCAAAGAGCCAGCTTTAATTTCTGGGATCTTCTTGATTCGAAGATCAAGCTCTTCTTCATTGAGTAAGATGCGATAGGTCCCAACGGTCCAAGTCTCGCTCAAGTCTGTTGGGTTGCTGTCCTTCTTCTTTTTTGGTAATTCTTTCTCACTTGGAAGAGGGAAATATATCACCGTTTCTTGCGGGGGAGCTTTGATTGAAGCCGATTCATCCTCTGACACAAACCCCGGCAGGTCCTCTTCCTCAAGAAACTGCATGAACCCCACCGCTCCGCTCAGTTTGTCTGACATAACATCAGCCGACACTATTCGGCTGCGTCTAATATCCGAAATAGTTGACCCCCTTGTACTTTTCGTTGATGGTGGACCACCTTCCTTCCTCCTCTTCTTCTTTTTTCCTCCCAGGAGACTACTTTTCTTCTTCTTCTTATCCTTTTCATCAACGTGTTGGTTGTCATCTTCATCTTTGATGGTCGGTGGAGAACGTGCATAAGAGAGAAGATCCATTGCAGGAGGCTCAGAGGTTCGAGCAAAAGACAAGACATCAACCGATTGGTCCAAAGATTCAGAGCTTCGAGCAACAGCAACAGATAAGATATCCAGTTTGTTCTCCTCATCGGTATCAGGATCCAAAGAAGGAGCAGACAACGAAGATGGGATTGGAGTTGAAACGGAAGATGAAAATGAAGAGTTCTGGTCAACAGTATTTGAGTGACAAGGTGACACGGAACCAGACCATGGAGAGTGGTTTGAAGCTTCTAAAGTTGGAGGGCTTGGGGAGGCGCCCTTGATTCGCATGCGCGGCCGCTTCGGAGAAACGCTTCTGGATCTTGAGCGGGAAATATCACCTGGGGGGAGGACGGAGACCGCTTGCGCCAACGGAACTGATGGGGGCAGGGGCTCTGGAACGAATTTTTTACCCTTACTGGCTGGAAAAACGCAAACTGAAGCCCTTGTGGGCGGATACAAGACACCCTTCTGGGGGGATCGCTCCCCAACTGGGGAACTCTTATTGGTGGGAACAATGCACAGCGAAGCTCTTTTCTTTGAGGAAGAGTTTGTTGCTCGCATGTTTCCTCCGGCTCTGGGAGATAAGGCTTTCATGGGCTTTGTGGGGGACGATCGTTCGGAGATTCTTTGAGGAAGAGTTTGTTGCTCGCATGTTTCCTCCGAAAGTTCATCATCACTCTTGGGTTCCGCCTCAGACAAGGTGAGGTCGCTGTTTGTGGAAGAAAGCGTTTCGTTGTTGGCCATCGCCAACGAGCAGGCAAGGCAATGGGTCAACAAAAGGCACCTGAAATTCGGGAGAAAATTTTATCAAATTAAATGTATATTAAGCTTTTTGTTTTAATTTTTGGTCCCATAAGAAAAAGAAAAAGAAAAAGTTTTGTGCTGGCGGTTGATTCGGGGTTTGTTGGTTCGGGGGTTGGCAATCTCGGACTAAATCTGGTGAACCATGGCGGCTCCCAAGTGGGCGGAGGATGAAACAACCAACAATTGTACCAATTGTGCTGTTGAGTTTACCTTCTTCAATCGTCGGGTTTGTTTTATTGAAGACCTCCTCTCTCTCTCTGTTTCTCTCTCTTTCTCTGGTTCTCTTTCTCTTTCCCTCTCTCTCTCTCTCTCTCTCTTGAGCTGTTGAGTTTACCTTCTTCAATCGTCGGGTTTGTTTTATTTAAGACCTCCTCTCTCTCTCTGTTTCTCTCTCTTTCTCTGGTTCTCTTTCTCTTTCCCTCTCTCTCTCTCTCTCTCTCTTGAGCTGTTGAGTTTACCTTCTTCAATCGTCGGGTTTGTTTTATTTAAGACCTCCTCTCTCTCTCTGTTTCTCTCTCTTTCTCTGGTTCTCTTTCTCTTTCCCTCTCTCTCTCTCTCTCTCTCTTGAGCTGTTGAGTTTACCTTCTTCAATCGTCGGGTTTGTTTTATTTAAGACCTCCTCTCTCTCTCTGTTTCTCTCTCTTTCTCTGGTTCTCTTTCTCTTTCCCTCTCTCTCTCTCTCTCTCTCTTGAGCTGTTGAGTTTACCTTCTTCAATCGTCGGGTTTGTTTTATTTAAGACCTCCTCTCTCTCTCTGTTTCTCTCTCTTTCTCTGGTTCTCTTTCTCTTTCCCTCTCTCTCTCTCTCTCTCTCTTGAGCTGTTGAGTTTACCTTCTTCAATCGTCGGGTTTGTTTTATTTAAGACCTCCTCTCTCTCTCTGTTTCTCTCTCTTTCTCTGGTTCTCTTTCTCTTTCCCTCTCTCTCTCTCTCTCTCTCTTGAGCTGTTGAGTTTACCTTCTTCAATCGTCGGGTTTGTTTTATTTAAGACCTCCTCTCTCTCTCTGTTTCTCTCTCTTTCTCTGGTTCTCTTTCTCTTTCCCTCTCTCTCTCTCTCTCTCTCTTGAGCTGTTGAGTTTACCTTCTTCAATCGTCGGGTTTGTTTTATTTAAGACCTCCTCTCTCTCTCTGTTTCTCTCTCTTTCTCTGGTTCTCTTTCTCTTTCCCTCTCTCTCTCTCTCTCTCTCTTGAGCTGTTGAGTTTACCTTCTTCAATCGTCGGGTTTGTTTTATTTAAGACCTCCTCTCTCTCTCTGTTTCTCTCTCTTTCTCTGGTTCTCTTTCTCTTTCCCTCTCTCTCTCTCTCTCTCTCTTGAGCTGTTGAGTTTACCTTCTTCAATCGTCGGGTTTGTTTTATTTAAGACCTCCTCTCTCTCTCTGTTTCTCTCTCTTTCNTTTTTTTTTTTTTTTTTTCACTCCAAAACAGCACCACTGTCGAAGGGATGGGAAAATTTTTTGCGGGGACTGTGCGGGTCAGTATGCTCCTCTCCCTCAGTTAGGTTCCGAAGAACCGGTTCGTCTCTGCAATGCCTGCTATGATATCACCATTCGTGAAAATCGCTTCTTGGTGAACCACAGCCCGTTTCTCAGCGAAGGCGGGATGCTCATTCGCTACACACTTCGCGAAGAGCCTTCTCCTGTTGTGATGAAGCTCTCCACAGACACAAAGCGCCTTACCTGGCACTCCACCCAGCTTATTCGAAATCAGCCAGCCTCTTTCGACTCTTTGTCCCTGGACAACGTCACCGATGTGAGGTCAGGAGCAGAGGGAGATGTCTTTCAATCCTACCAAAACATGAACTACAAAGCGAATCAATGCTTCGTCATCACAGCCAAGCGTCCAGGGGGCTACATCTCTCTGGAATTGGAAGCATCTACACAAGAAGACCGGGACAAGTGGGTCGATTCCATGAAGGGAGCCCTGGCGTATTACCAAGGAGAGAAATCCAAAAAAGTGATGAGTGGGGGAAGAACTGATGAAGAGAGGTTGGAAAAAGAGCGAGCGAGGGAAGAAGACAGAAAGAAACGAGCAGACGATATTAGAAAAAAGTATGGTATTGGTCAACAATAAAAATAGAAGAAAAAAGAAAGGCAAGAAGGAAGGCAAGAAATGAAGGAGAGCCAAAGAGAGAGAAAAGAAACAACAAAGGACGCATTCGCAAAATCGAGGATGAGAAGGGAAGAGAAGTTTGATTCTTTATTATGTCGTCTGAACTGGCAATCAAAAAGAACAAAAACATCAAAACAGAAAGCGTAACACAGACAAAAAGAAAAAACCTCTCTCTCTCTTGAACGGCCCTCTCCCTCCCTCTCTCTTGGACGGCCCTCTCTCTTCGCCCCCCCCCTCCCTCTTCTCACCTTGATCGGTAGCAATAAAAGGTCTTTGATCGTTCCCAAATATGGCCAGGGTTTAATCTTCTTCACTGAACAAACATCCACAATGAATTCCCCAATGCTTCTTTGTGTTAGTGCATTGTTTTCAGAGCTGCAAGAAGGGTCACCTCGTAAGAAGCCATTAACACCAAATGGTTTTCAAAGTTGCTGTGAGTTTCCGGAGGACGCAACAGAACGCGCTGAGCCAAACACTTCGGTGATTGTGTGTGGTGGATCTTTCCCCAGGACCTACTTGTCACTTAACAACAACAACAACAACAACAATTTTCTCCACCCGAAAACCACGCGAAATTTGCTGTGAAATTCGGTGAAAGCCAAATTTTTTTACCTTCCTTTTTCTTTTTGCCAAAGGAAGAAACAAACACTTTTTGAAGATGGTACAGCGTGGACATTCATTCTCCTTTTTCTCATCTCTCCTCATTCATTCTGATCTTTTTGTTCAACAGCCTAAATTTACCTTGAGTTTGTTTTGTGAATTGGAAAACTTGACTGAGTTAACCCCTGATGAAGACACACGTTGGTACTTAAAGGTATGAACCGAAATATTCACTTGGTATGGAGGTGTGGTGCGAGGTCAGAGGGCTCATCTCCTTCCTGCCTTTTCCAGTTTCGCTGCAGCAATTGTTCTGAGGAAACAAACAAGTGGGTGTACATTTCTGCACAGGCAAGACTCTTTCTTTCATTAGGTTCTCTTTCCGTTCTTTCCTGATAAAATTTCACAGGAAGAACACCAACACGGCAGAGGAAAGTTCAATCTTTTGATCACTTGTCAATTTTGCAAACGCCAACATACTGCAGATGTATTGAGTATGCCTTTTCTTTTTTCTTCTTCCCTTTTTCCTCTTCTTTTTTCTCCAATACCAACAATTTCTCTTCTCTTTTAGAAACTTCATCGTACTCTGGATCAGGCTACCAGCGTGTTGCTGAGTTTGAGTGCCGTGGAATCACACCCATTGCGTATGACCCTCGGGTTGGCTGGACGGCCAAACACCCAAAAACAGGGAAAACTTTTGAGGTTGATCTCTCCAATGATTTTGCGGACTATGATGAGCAAGAAGGAGAACCAGTCGGGATTTATGGAGTTATGTCAAAGATTGAGTGAAAAAGGATTAAATTTTTTTATCGAGATCCTCTCAAGTGCTCCGTTTTCTTTTTTTTTTTTTTTTTTTTTTTTTTTTTTTTTTTTTTTTTTTTTTTTTTTTTTTTTTTTTTTTTTTTTTTTTTTTTTTTTTTTTCTTTTTCTTTTTTCTTTTCTCTTTTCTTTCTTATTTCTTTTCTTTCTTTTTTCTTTTCTTTTTTTTTTTCTCCTATTCCCCCTTTCTTTCTTCCTTCTTTCAAAGTTTCTTTTGGGTCTGAAAACCCCTCCTCGATGGAAGGACTGGTCGAAGAGCATCCTTCCAATTTTGATGTTCCAGATAACCAAGCAACACCTGATACATCGTATTCACATTGAGCGACTTGCTGGGAAACTTTTCCCCCTCTTCCAACAACCCACATTCGTTAATCGGCAAACGCAATGCTTTGATTTCCTTTTCTTGCGAGGCCTTGTATGTGGCCCCCTTCAATCGATCTCTGTCAACAATCCCTCCAATCACATAAATTTTGTCTTCTTCCAACTTCTCACAAACTTCCTCTGCATCCGGAGAAAAATAGACGATGTTCTTGGCCTGGTCAGCAAACACCTCTTCAAGGTGCTCCGAGTGCATCGCCAGTTCCCACTTTTCGTATCCAACGTGATTGGCAAGAGCTTCTTGAATGGGCCCCTGGACACTTGTCAGATGGAGTTCCAGGGGTTTGGGAGCTCGTCGCTGGGCTCCGTAAATATGTCCCACCTGTGAAAAACATCAATACCATTGAGAAATGAGAGTGAACGAAGAAGATGATGGGTGTGCCTAGGGGAGACAAGAAGGAAGAAAAGAAAAAAGAAACCTGGTTCGCCAAACTACGGGTCTCTTTCGTGGTTTGTAATTCCCCCCAACTCATATCAATGACCACAACAGGCTTTTGAAGGGGTTGAATCGGATCCTCAAATCTCTTTTTGCGGGGTTCCCCTCTTTCCTTTCGCCTTTCCTTCTGTCGCTTCCGTTTCTCTTTCCAAAACTCTTTGCGTTGCTCTTCTCTCAAGCGAGATTTCTCTGCCTTTTCCTCTTCACTTATCTCCTTTTTTCCAGCACTCCCCTTTTTCTTCACTTCAACCTCTTCTGATTCCTCCTTTTCTTTCTTTTCTCCCTCCAAAGAAAGATCTTCAAGATGGCCAATCAAAAGGTCGCTGCCATCATCTGCCATCATCTGCGAAAGACCTTCTGGTCAATCAAAAGGGTTTGGAAAAATTCTACCAAAAGATCACGGAATCTTAAAAGATTTTTATAATTAAAGGATTCCGGTGTTTTATAAGATTGAACACGTTTGGTGTGTGTTGTGTTGTGTGTGTGTGTGTGGCAAGAAATATGGAGGGTGGAAGAGTTGCTCTGCTTTCTTTTTTGTTGCTTTTTTGTTCTTTTCAATTTGGGTTTGGTTTAAAACAGAGAGTGTATCAGTTCTCTCAACCAGTTCCGGTGTTGGTGAATCATGTAGGGCCCTACAAAAACCCTTCTGAGACTTATGATTACTATGATCTTCCTTTTTGTAAGCCCCCTCCTCATATTCAACATCGGTTCTTTTTTGTTTTCTTTTTTGTTTGTTCCTTTTTTTGTGCTTTTTTGTGTGTTTTTTTTCTTTTTTTTTCCTGTTTGTTTTCTTCTGAACATTGGTTTAGACATGCCTCCCTTGGAGAAAAGCTCGAAGGTGATCACTACGAGAGATCTTTGTATGACGTGCGCTTTCAAGGTGAGTGATTTGATTTCTTTTTGTTTGGTTGGTTGGTGTTGTTCAGGTGGTTAAATTTATTTTGTGTCCCCTTTTTTGCAGTGGATATTCAATTTCAAAGTGTCTGCCAACTGCACCTCTTAGAAGCAGAGCTAAAAACCCTGAGAAAGGCTGTCAAGGAACAGTATTACTATCAGATGTTAGTTGGTTTGTGCTTTTTTTTTCTTTCTTTCTTTTTGCCTCCTCCAAGATTTCTTTCTCTGGAGGCCTGACTCCTTTCTTTTTATTTCTTTTTCTTTTTTTTAGACGACCTTGAAGTTGGTGGATTTGTTGGAGCAATGAGAGATATTGGAGACGGAGTTCAAGCCCCTTTCATCTTCACTCATCTCCGCTTTGATATTTTGTACAATGGCGACCAAGTGATTCATGCCTCTGTTTCGGGAGAAAAGGAAGTAGGTGAGGGACCTTTTTGTTTTGTTTTGTTTTGTTTTGTTTTGTTTTGTTTTGTTTTGTTTTGTTTTGTTTTGTTTTGTTTTGTTTTGTTTTTGTTTTTGTTTTTGTTTGTTTTGAACACCTAATTCATCATGAAAACTAATTTGATCAAAAAAAAGCTCTCCCACAAAACGATCTCATGACAGAATTTACATTTTCCGTCCAGTGGCACCCCACAGACATTCGATATGATCAAAGAAATGAATATGTCAAGCATGAACGAATGTTTCCCCACGAATTGGAAATCCACTGGCTCTCCATTTTAAATTCTTTTGTTCTTGTTGTTCTCTTGACTGGGTTTGTGGTTGTGATTCTTCTTCGAGTTTTGAAAGCAGATTATGCCCGTTACACAAAGTCTCGTGAGACTGGAGATGATACTGAAGATTATGGTTTGTTTTGTTGTTTTGTTGTTTTGTTGTTTTGTAGTTTTTATCTGGGCTGTCTTGTGTGTGTGTTTTCTTCTTATTTCTTCTTATTTCTTTTCCTCCTTTCTCCTTCCCTCAGGGTGGAAGCTTATTCATGGGGACGTTTTTCGGATCCCCGAGAAAATTTCTCTTTGGTGCGCCCTCATTGGGATTGGAAGCCAGTTTGTTGTCCTCTTCTTTGTCGGCCTTGCCATGGCTTTTGGAGAGGTCGTCACCCCTACTCTCCCAGGGGGATCAACTTACACATCTATGATTGTTCTCTATTCGTTGACATCTTCGATTGCTGGTTTTGTGTCAGCGACGCTTTTTAAACAGCTGGGAGATGGGCAATGGGCATGGAATATTGTTCAAGCAGCGACCCTGTTCTTTGCTCCAATGAGTGTTGTCGCAATTTTTCTCAATATTATTGCTTCAATCTACGGGACAACGCAGGCCCTCTCCCTTCCGACTATCGTCCTCCTACTGTCGATTTACATCTTCGTTGGGTTTCCTTTGGCGGTTGTGGGGGGGATTGCAGGCCGGAACTTGGCCACAGAGTACAATGCACCGTGTCGGGTGAATCATTTTGTGAGATTGATTCCTCCAGCTCCTTTTTATCGTCAAGCACCCTTTCAATATTTGGTTGCTGGCTTTATTCCATTTAGGTTTTTATTTTATTCTTTTGTTTCTATTTCCATTTTTTTTTTTGCTCACATTGATCTTTTTTTTTTTAGTGGGATTTACATCGAGCTTCATTACCTTTTCAATTCTGTGTGGGGACACCTCTCTTACCACCTTTATGGGATCTTGTTTCTTGTGTTTATTATTCTCTTGATTGTTACATCTTCAATTACCATTGCTTTGACCTATTTTCAGCTGTCGTTGGAGAATCACCATTGGTGGTGGAGGTCTTTCATTAGTGGTGGGTAAGTCTTGATTTTATTTATGTTAACGTTTTCCCATTTTATCAAACTGATTGAAAATCCCAGAGCAACAGCATTTTTTGTTGCACTATACTCAGTATTCTTTTATTTTTATCGAAGCAACATGTCAGGATTCTTGCAGGTTTTTTTTTTTTTTTCCTTTTTCCAACGAAACTCTCATTCTCAATCCTTCTCAAAGACGGTGTTTTTTTTTGGGCGGATGGTGAGTGTTTGCTTCACCTTCTTGGTGATGCTGGGGGCTGTGGGAGCCATTTCTTCTATGTTTTTTGTTCGAAGGATCTATGCGAAACTTGACTAATAATGCAAGACGAGCAATTTCTCTCTTTTGAAAAAAAAAGGATGGAGAAGGAAAGGAAGGAAGGAAGGAAAGGAAGGAAAGAAAGGAAAGAAAGGAAAGAAAGGAAAGAAAGGAAAGAAAGGAAAGGGAAAAAAGGAAAAAGGGGGGATGATGGATCAGAGAGATTTCCATCTTCCTTCACACAATCAAATAAATAAATAGATAACATGTATATAGTACCCCTCCCTTTTTCCTTTCCAACCTCGTTCACCCCAAAGAAGTATCAACAACAACCCCCCCATTCTTTTCTAAAATGATGCTCACCATCCTTGCAACATCTTCCTTCCTAGCTTGTACATAATCGGGAGCGCCTCCATCGTCGTACTCAATCACAATATTCACATCATCCTGGTATTTCACCTTCGTGACGCTCGAATACCGGTGGCTCGCTCGAAGATCTCTGTGATCTGGGTGAAGCCGACAAATACTATCCTTACCAAACCGAAATATTCGATGAAGTCGGCGATAATACCAGTTCGTGTGGACTACTCGAAATTCCACATCCTCTCCAGACAAGCCAGACTCGGATTTCTCAGGGGGAGGGGCAGACCAGAGGAGAGAGAAAGGGAGGGAGATGATGGACCCCATCCCAGTGGCGATCGTTTCTCCAGCTCCCAGCATTTTACCAAAACTCCCCAACTCCAGATCATCTTCTTTTCCAAGAGGATGGGTGGCTTGAAGGTGGCGCTCGATCGCTCCGGTTTCGGCTGCGAGTCGCGAGAGAGCTTCTTCTCCAGCCACATTGTGTCCACAAATTGAGATGATTGGGAAAGAAGGCTCCCCGCTCTGACTTTGGAGATGAGTTTGCATCTCGTAGTCGTTGGTGACATCCACAACGCGAATTTCCCCTTCTTCCACCCCTCGAGAAGTAAACACTTTCTGAATTCGACCCAAAACCTCATCGGAGAAGGGTGTGTCTTCGCATTTGTAAATGGCCACCTTTGGGAGAGAAATGTGGTGGTCCTTCCCAGGGGTTGAAACCACCTCCCAATCCTCCAAACTCCCCATTTCGGGTGAAGTTGATGGAACCAGATCCGCTCTTTCAATTTCTCTTCTTTCCACTTCCCCCCCCACTTCCCCTGTTACTGTTTCCCCAGTTATTGTTTCCCCTGCTTCTGATTTTCCCCTGTTGCTCTCCTGTGCCTCGTTGCTCGCATCTAGTGGCTGATTTTCACATTGCTTTTTGTCGATAAGGCCACAATTCCCCGCAGAATCGTTGCTGGGGAGCTCATTCTTTGGCTTCCCCATCGCTTTTAAACGTCGGTGGCGATCCCAAACGTCATCATCATTGGCAAGAGCGTTTTGCACCTGTTTCTGATTCTGCAAATACTTCCCATGTGACTTGATTTCTCTGGGATTCACTCTCCCTTTGGGTTTCGCCTTTGGATCAACTGGAGTTTCGTCCCAATCCCAGTGGGCAGTGTCAACCCCCCACCCCCGATTTTTGACAATCTCTTCCGTGAGTGTGGTTTTGTCGACCGCAATGAAGGGAAGCTCAGGAGGTTGCTCTGTTTCTTCATCGACGAATCCCTTCTCTGTTCTTGTGCCAAATTCTGCTTTCTCCTGCTCCAGAAGATTCCTTTCTCCTTCAAAACCCATAGGTTTCTTGCTTCCTTTTTTCTTCAACCCAAATGTCTTGTCCGACGTGTCGAGCCCTGGTTGGTGGGCGAATCATTCGGTGAAGCGTAATTTCCCAACAACAACAAAATGCTGCCTTTGAACGAAAAAGAGAGAAGCCCTGTGTTTTAGAAGAAAGGGCGCTGTGGTCCTCTTGTTGATGATGAGATTGTTATCATGGGTTTCATGGTTTTTGGTGAAAACCTGAGAGGAAACAAAGGAACGTCGGGTGGGTGGCTTTTGGAAAGAAGTTTCGACAATGGATGGATAACTTTTTTCGATCTCCCAAAAAACATGGCCAAATAAGGAAGGGAGATATTTTTCTTGTTGTGTGTTGCAAGACGCACCAGTCAACGGCGAGAGAGAAAAGGCAAAAATGAGCGCCCCGAGAGGCTCTCCCTTCTCTGAACGGCTCTCCACAAGCCGCAGTACAAGCAATTTAGTGGAATCAAACTCTTTAGTTACCAAGGTTTGGATTGTTAAAAAGAGATGATGCTGACTTCCGTGCCTCTGTCTTAACAAACTCTCTCTCTTTGTTTTTCTTCTTTCTTCCACTCCCAAGGTGAACATTCCGGAATTGAAAGTTCAACGTCTCACAAAGCTCAGTTGGGATATGACAGCGGTGGAGGCTGTACAGCAGCTCTGTCGAAAACATCGTTTCGAATCAGAGAGATACGCCCTTTTCCTTCATCTGGATGACATGACCCAAGAGGGGGACACCGTCCACCTCACTCCCAATCGTGTCATCGTCCAATCTGCCCACGAAAACACCAAAAGCTCAAAGAAGCGCATGGTTGTCACAGAGGAGGATGGGAAGCTTGGGGTGTGGTTGAACAATACACAGGAACTCATGTCTTACCCCTCTTTGGAAACCGCCTCTGTTGACTTGCGAGTGAAACCAGGGTATGTTTCAGTGCTGTTTCAAAGCGGCGAATGGAATGCCGAGTTTCGATACCGACCAGACATCACCCTCTCTTACCTCCTCTCTTTGGCATTGTTTGTGGGGAAAAAAATCAATGAAATTACAAGCAGTGGAGAGGTTTGTTTTTCTTGTTGTTTTGTTGTTTGTGCGCTGTGTGTTTTGATTGTTGACTGAAGTCTTTCTTTCTCTTTAGACATCCCAAACATTCTTTGTCGTCGACACGGAAGGCCATGACCCCGAATCAGAAAGCGACACAAATAACGAAGGCACTTGGCCCCAAACTCTCTTCTTTGGTCGGAGAAACATCTGGCTGGAGCAAGCTGGCTCGGATCTCAAATCCCAAGGGATTCAAAATGGGGATATCTTGGAGTTGAAGGCCAAACCCAAACTGGTCCGAGTGTTCATCGGGACTCGCTCTAAAATGATGAAGTACATGCCCTCGACATCGGTACAGAATGTGATCTCGGAGTTGTGGGCGGGGAGTGATTCGGCTGACAAGGGGGATGAGAGTGATTATGGGATTTTTTTATCACACAACCATAAGCCGTTTGATCAGGCTGGGGAGGGGTTGTGGTTGGCTGCTGACAAGCGACTGGCTTCTTATAATTTGAATTTTGATGATTCTCTTTACTTTTCGATTCTTCCTGAGCAACACAGGCGAAAGAAAACAACAGCAGGTTCTCTATATTTTCTTTTTCTCTCTTTCTCTTTCTCTTTCTCTTTCTCTTTCTCTTTCTCTTTCTTTCTCTTTTTCTTTTTCTTTCTCTTTCTCTTTCTCTTTCTCTTTCTCTTTCTCTTTCTCTTTCTCTTTCTCTTTCTCTTTCTCTTTCTCTTTCTCTTTCTCTTTCTCTTTCTCTTTCTCTTTCTCTTTCTCTTTCTCTTTCTCTTTCTCTTTCTCTTTCTCTTTCTCTTTCTCTTTCTCTTTCTCTTTCTCTTTCTCTTTCTCTTTTTCTCTTTCTTTCTTTTTCTCTTTCTTGCTTTTTTTTGTGTCAATTTTCTTCTTTTCTTCTGCCAGTACTTACCAGATTTATTCCTGCACACAGCCCCTCCGGAACAAACCAAATCGGTGGTTGTCGTCGATATTTTCACTTCTACTCCCTACTTGATTTCTTTTGACTTTGATACGACAGTGAGGGATGTCATTATCGAATTTTTGCAGGTTCGAAAGCCCTGATTTTGTCTCTTTCGTTTTATTTTTCTATCTCCTTTTTTTGGTGATCCAACACATTAGTAATTTTATTTTCTCCTTTTCAGCGTGTTTCTCATAAGCATTACCTTTCTATCATCTCTGATTTAAGTCTTTACGTTCCCGCACATGATGACTGTGTGTGCATGCCATATTGTTTGTGATTTCCTTCTCTCTCTCTCTCTCTCTCTCTCTCTCTCTCTCTCTCTCTCTCTNNNNTCTCTCTCTCTCTCTCTCTCTCTCTCTCTCTCTCTCTCTCTCTCTCTCTCTCTCTCTCTCCTATTTTCTAACTTATCCTGGCAGGTTCAAAACGACAAACAACAACCATCAACGATCCCCTCGCTTCCGCTTCCCCCCTCCCCATGAGATGCATCCATGGCAAATGGCTCAAAGATAATTCTCTCCTCTCCCAAGCTTCTCTCCTTGAGTGCGACTATCTTGAAGTAAGACAAAAGGGATACGAAGAAGGAGCCCACGCCGAGAAACCCTCTTCTTGTGGGTTAGTGGAGCGGCTTCACCTTCTTCCAAAGTTGGGGATTGACGAAGAAGACAAAATGCAGAAGCAGTTTATGGCACATGCAGGCCTTCTCGCTGAGGTTGCTGTTCTTCTTCGCCCTGTGGACGGGGAGTTTGAGGTTTAAAATCCTTTCTCTTGCTTTTGTTTTCTTCCCTATCCTTCCTTTCAGGAGTTGTAACCCCTCCTTTCCTTCTTTCTTCTCTCCAGATAAACTTCTTGGACCATGAATCAAAGCTGTGGGAGAGGTTATTTATCCCAATTGGTCTCTCGACGACAGCTCAAGATATGAAGAAAAGCGTGGAGTTGCTTGCCCCAACCCTCACACTGCCCAACCCAGACATGGACACATCTTTATTCGTGTTGCAGAGGAAAAAGTTTTTGAAGCAAAAGAATCCCAGCAAGCTGTCAAGGCTCTCTTCTCTTCCCTCAAACTCTTCTTTCATTGTCTCCCCCGGAGGGTCACCAGCATCAACATCACCAAGATACTCAACCGCAAACTTGGAGCTCTCATCTAAAGCCCCTTCCTTGTTTGAGGAATGCCAAAAATCAGCCTTCTCCCTTTCTGAGATTCGATCCCTCCCAACGACGACGGAAAGCGATTTGGTGATCAACCACTTGGTTGGGGATAGCGTTCTCTTCATTTTTGGCCACGAGAAGGCCTTTCGACCTGTGGATTACTTCCAAACGACGCAGGCAGAAACCGAACCCAACAAATCGAACAACCCATTCCAATCGTCCATCTCTCCTATGAAAACAACGGCTGTAAAGGAAGGTGTTTCCTCCAACTGTCGCTTTGTTGTGAATGTTTATTTTCGAGAGAAAAATAAGAGGTCGGTGAGGTATGAGCACAGTACGACTGTGAAGGATTTTGCGGAGTTTGTGAGCCAGTTGGAAGAGGATCAAAGCCAAGATCAAGAGAAAAAGGCTGCGTTTGGTGTGTTTTTGGCGAGTGGGAGGAAGGGAGCAAACGATGATGAGGGGGAAGCAGGGATTTGGTTGAAGGAAAAGAGAACACTTGTTTCTTATGGTCTTCTTGATCGCTGTTCCTGTGATTCCCCCCCGGGGCCGATTTCTTCTTGTGAGTGTGAAGCAACTCGATCGATCAATTGGAAACGTAGGCCAGTCCACATTGATGCCAGTGTGTTTCCTCAGTTGCTTGCGTTTAAGTCATCTGTAAAGAGCACCCAGAATCAGCCCCTTCTCCTTGGAGAAAATACCGATGTGTTTTCGAACAGGTTATTTTTTATCTTATTTGTCTTTTGTCCTTTCTTCCCTCCCTTTTCTCCAAGGAGCTTCCTCACCTCTTCTCCTCTCAGGGTCGGTAAACTGCTAGAAGTAGAACCTTTTATCAGCGCAGAAACCCTCATTTCCAAAGCCACTCAGGGGCTCGAAACAGACGAACCATACACTCTCCAAGACCTGGGTCTTTTCTTCCCACAGTCTTCGACTTGGTTGAGCGGAGTGGATAGCATCGCTGAGCTAGTGAAGCAAACAGGGCAACTCCAAGTCCATATTCGCCTCCGTCCACAGAAATTGCCCATCTCGGTGATGTTTTGCCAAGAAGCTGGGACGAAAAAGAGCGAGGGGGGAGGGGGGGAAGGGGGGGAAGAAGAGACTTTGTGCAATGTCACGACGAAAGTATTGGAGTTGGATGTTGGGAAGCCGTTCAAAGATGGGGTTCTTCCTGGGTGCTGCAGTGAGTTTGGCATTTCCATCGCAGGTACTTTTCGAATGGATTTAGTGCGACGAAAAACCCCCGCTGCTTCGCAAGCAGAAGCAGCAGAGATTGAGAAAACATTAAAGGAGCTTCTTGATCTCTCTGCCACCCGAGCCGCAGAGCTAAATTCTGCAGGGAAAGATCGCGCTAGTTTGGTGGGGATGGATCTCTCGCAGCCTGTCTCTGTGCAGGGGGTGGATTTCGGGACTGATATGCTTTTGTTGCAGTATCTCCCGCCTTCGCAAGACGATGACGACGATGGGGGGTGCAACATTTGGGATGAGCCCATTGAGAGCGATGAAAATGTGTTGTATGAAGACCTAGAAGAGGACGGGAAGAAGGAGTTGGTGCTGGCAGCTGCGACCCTCAACAAGTTGGTGGAGTATCTCACCACAGCAGAGAAGGTCGATACTGAGTTTCTCCACGCGTTTCTCCTTACCTACCAGTCCTTCACAACCCCTTTCGTGTTCCTCAACAAGCTCATCCAGCGCTTCACCGTTCCCCCTGATCGCGCACAAAACATGTCCCAAGAGGAGTTCGAGCTGCACATCCGAGATCCCATCCGCGTGCGTGTGTGCAACGTGTTTCGCAAGTGGATCGAGCTGGGGTTTGAGGAGCTCACAGATGAGGTTACTTCGAGAATCGCTGAATTTGGTCAAATGCTCAGCACCGAGAAAAGCACTCAATCTCTGGGGGTGATTCTGAACGGTGCCCTTCGAAAGGCAAAGGGACGACGTGCTCACTGTGTCCAATTTGATGCTGCGCCCCCAGCTCCCAAAATCCCGCGCTCTCTGTATGATGAATCGCTGAGCGTTCTGGATATCGATGAAGAGGAGATCGCCCGCCAAATTTCGATTGTTGATTTCAACCACTTCCGAGCGATCAAGCCTCCCGAGTTGTTGAATCAGGCATGGGCGAAGCCGAAGCTCCAGTACCGATCCAGAAATCTGCTGAAAATGATCTCGTGGTTCAACCATATCTCGAAGCTGACGAGTTATTTGATTCTTTCCACAGAAAACCAGAAGCTGAGAACGCGTGTGGTGTGCAAGCTCCTCACAATCGCCAAGCATTGCCGGCAATACAACAATTTTGGGGCGGTGATGGGGATTATTGCAGGGTTCAACAACGCTGCGACTTTGAGGTTGAAGTTGACGATGGCCAAAGTTCCGAGAGCTTATGTGGAGATTCGGCAGGAGTTGGAAGATCTTATGAGCAATAACAGCAGTTATCGAGATTATAGGCTGGCGATGAGGGATGCAAACCCCCCAATTATCCCTTACATGGGGGTTCATTTGTCGGATTTGACGTTCATCGATGAGGGGAATCCGGATAAGATTGGAAGGTTGATTAATTTTGGGAAAAGAAAGCTGGTTTCGAAGGTGATTGCTCAACTTCAGCAGTATCAAGATATCCCATACAATCTAGAGACCATCCCGAGGATTGTGAAACTCCTTTCAAAGAAGTTGAATTACACGGATGATGATTTATACAAAATGTCTCTGGAAAGGGAACCCAGAGGGTCTCAAGGGAAGAAGTAGTTGAGCTGGAGGGGGAAGAAGGCGTGGGGAAGGGGTTTAAGTATTTACGGGCTGTCTGGAAAGGGTTGGTTCCTTTCTCATTGTGAATAATAGATACGGGAATAATATTCTCGAACCCTCAAAAAAAAAATAAACAAATAAAAAAAAAAAAAAAAAAAAAAAAAAAAAAAAAAAAAAAAAAAAAA
>MUHK01002664.1:2559-13724 GCA_002151225.1 Paramoeba pemaquidensis
ATTTTTTTTTTTGTTTTTGTTCTCTCTCTCTCTCTCTCTCTCTCTCTCTCTCTCTCTCTCTCTCCCCCCCTTTCCCCCTTACGCTCACAAAACCCCTCATTTAGGGATTGTATCAAGCACGCGCAGAAACAATTGACTGCTATTTAGAAACAGATGAGATGTTTGACACCCATATTGATGCTATTCTTGATGCGGTTTTTATCTCATTTCATTTTATTTCATTTTATTTCATTTTATTTCATTTTATTTCATTTTATTTATGGAGGACCGTTGTTTTTCTTTCTCTCGGTTGCGATTGTAATTTTTTTTTAGAGCACAGTAGGAGGTCTTAATCGTGTAGGAGTCAGAAAAAAGACAGCCATGGTCCAGGTAATTCATCAGTTGTTGTTGATATCTGTTAGTGTGTTTGTTGGTGTGTTAATGATTATCAAATAGAGGCTCCACCAGCTAGTAGTGAAGGCTATTGGGATGTACTCTCGACAAACAACCCCAAGGTTATATTTTTTGGTTGTTGTACTCATTGCGCTTTGATTAAAAAAAAAATCTTTTTTCTTTAGTAAAACCATACAAGCTGCTTTCTCCTCACTTGTAACATCCGGAGTACGTCTAGGAATTGCCTCGGACAAATTTTTAAAAACTGTTGAAAGAGATATTATTATGTTGAGGTGGGGAAAGAGAGAAAAGAATGCCAAAAGAAAAAAAGAAAAATGACCCTTTTGTCCCTCCAGAAAAAATCCCAACCTCCAACCAGACATTGGGAGAGATTTGAGAGATTTGGCGCTGGAAACCCCCCCAAATGTTGTTGGGCCTCCTTCTCCTTACTCAGAATTATTTTTGACAAATTTGAGGGTCAGTGAAGAGCTTGGGGGAAAGAGAGGGAGAGTGAGAGATTTTTGTTATTTGTTTTTTCTCTAATTTTGCTGTTTTTTTTAGACAATTCGATGGGCTGTGAAAGCAACGATGTTTGCAGTCACTTTTGATCAGGTTGCTTTCTTTGTCTTTTGTTTGTTTGTTTTTTCTTCTCATCCCCTTTTTGTTGCATAATAGGTCGTTGTTTTTTTGGCAGCTGGTTTGTCTGTTTTTTTGATTGAAGGACTCCCAATGAGGTTTGAAAAATAGAAAGGAAAGAGGGGAAAATGGGGAGAAGGGAGAAAAAAAGTTCTTGACTTAAAAAAACCTCAACAACAACAACAACAACAACAACAACAACAACAACAACAACAACAACAACAACAACAACAACAACAACAACAACAACAACAACAACAACAACAACAACAACAACAACAACAACAACAACAACAGTGACGAAGATAAAGAATCTTTTGGAAAGAGCGAAAATTTGAAAAAATTGGTCGGTTTTGTGTTGAGTGCTATCAGTGAATCGGTCGATGAGGATATCAAGGTTGGTTGACAAGACAAACACATGCACAAATTGTTTCGAAATAACAACAACAACAACAACAACAACAACTGTCATAATAGGAAGGAATTTTGCAATTGTTGGAGGGAGTCGAGGGGTACATTTATGGAGACGGTGATCTCAAGTATGTTTTTTGCTTTGTTAACATTATTTTCCTTTCCTTTTCTTTCCTTTTCTTTCCTTTCCTTTCCCCCCTCCTCACCCTCTTTCCCCAAGAAAACCATTGGAGTTGTGTTTGGAGTTGTTGGAAATCACAAAACCGGTGGTTGAAGAAGGGATGAGAAGGTTGCTCCAACTCGATGGTTTTGTTATTTATTCTGCACTTGTCGGAGATGGGACCATTGATACTTCAAACCCTTCTTCTTTCCTTTCCTCCTCTTCCTCTTCTTCTTCCTCTTCTTCCTCCTTCTCTTCCTCCTCCGCTTCTCGGACTATCTCTTCCTTTTTGTCTCCCTCCACTCCCTCTACCCCCCCTCCCAACCTCACTTCTGCTGCCTCCTCTCCTGCTGCCATTGGGGAGAAGGAGAAGGGGAAGCCCGCCTCCAAATCCCAAAAACCCAACCAACCCACCAACTCGATCTCTTCTCTCTTCTCTTCCATCTCAGCCACCTTTGATTAGACCTCTTTCCGTTGGAACGACTCCAACTGCACAGATAATAAAGAAAGTCAAGAATAATTTCTTTATTTTTGGAACCAAAAAGATATCAAGAAAAAAAAAAAAATCTGAAAAAAAAAAAAAAAATTAAGAATGCCAAACATCCTCTTGGTACCTATGCACCTTCCTCATCTCCGTGAGCATTTCCTCTGCTCGTTCCTCCTCAACTCCCTCAAATTGCATCAAAATCTTCTTAAAGCAAGTATGAACATCCTTTGCCATGTAAGTAGCGTCTCCACAAATGTAAATAGTAGCATTTTTCTTCAAATAATTGTTGTAAATATTCTCAGCCTGCTCCATCAAGCGATGTTGGACATAAATTTTCTCTTCTTGATCGCGAGAAAAGGCGGTCACCAACTGGGTCAAGTACCCCTCCTGAAAGTGCGTGTTACACAAGAAGAAAGGGAGGAGGGAGGAGCAAAAGGGAGAAAATTTTGACAGAGACAGAAAAGCCGAAAGGAGGGAGAGAAAAGAGAAAAGAGAAAGAGGGAAAGGGACAAACATCCACAGCAGACTGCAACTCATCACCATACAAAAAGTCGAGTTTTTCACTTCGACAACCGAAGAACAAGATAGCATCCCCTAAATTGTCGCGATTGTGTTTCCTGGAGGTAAAATTTTAGCTTTTATTTCTTTTTTTTGAAACACAAGAATAAAAAACAAAGCAAAAAACAAAGCAAAAAACAAAGCAAAACAAAAAAGAAAAGAAAAGAAAAACAAAACACAAAAATAATCGAAATAAATAACCTCCATTGCAAAAACCCACGGAAAGGAGCAATTCCAGTACCAGGACCAACCATAACAATTGGAACAGATGGGTCTTTGGGCAACTTAAACTCGGATTTTCTCAAAAAACAAGGCACAACCACATCATTCACCCTCTTCTCAAGGGAAGCCAACCACCCAGTGCAAACACCTACATGTTGCCCCTTCAACCCTCCCTTCTTGGCAGCAGTCGAAACAACAGCTGTCGCTGACACAACCATGGCATCTTCATCACGAGCAGAAGAGATGGAGTAAAATCGGGGGTCCAAGCGGGGGACCATCTCGAGGAAGACGTCGATGGGGGGTTGAAGAGAAGGAAACTCAACCAACACATCAGTAACACTGCGGTAATCTTTGATGATGTATTGTTGGTACTGGAGGAGGGAGGTCAAAAAAAAAGAAAGCAAAGAAAGAAAAAGAAAAGTGTTTGTTGTTGGTGTGTTACATTTTTTTTTTTGTTTTTGTTTTTTAAGGGTTTACCTGGGC
The DNA here is from genome assembly GCA_002151225.1 of Paramoeba pemaquidensis. Classification (NCBI taxonomy): domain Eukaryota; phylum Discosea; class Flabellinia; order Dactylopodida; family Paramoebidae; genus Paramoeba; species Paramoeba pemaquidensis. The sequence continues at coordinate 5,889 of MUHK01002664.1, forward strand.
AACGGAGTGATCGCCAGAAGCATCACCAAGCATCAGGAGACGGGCTTTCTCTTCATCATCTACAAAAGTAAAAGTAAGGATGTGAGAGAGAGACAGAGAGAAAAGAAAAGAAAGAAAGAAAGAGTTGAAAGAAAGAACGAACCTTCAGCATATTGGGCAATTTCTCTCAAGTAACTTTGTCGAGGTTTAGCAGTCAAGTCAGCAAAAGAGGTCAAAGCACGGCGGATTGTGAAGGGGCCCAACGGTGTGGCTTTTGATTTTCCTATTGATTTCAACCAGAAATTAAAAAAAAGAAAAAGAGGAGAGAAAGAAAGAAAGAAAAAAAAACCAGCAGGAGAAAGCTTAATAACAGTATCCAAACTCACACCGAGTCTTTCAGCAACATACTTCACAATTTCGGCATCATTTTCAGCGAAAATACCAAGATGATCACCAGGTTGGTATCTGCAACATTATTCAGCAACATTGACAAAGAAAGAGGGAAGGAAAAGGAAAGACAAAAGGGAAAGGAAAAGGAAAAGGAAAAGAGGGGGAAAGAGAGGGGTTGAGGAAGAAAAGGTCAAAAAAAAACCTCAAATAAGAGTTTTTAATCAATTCAATTTCAATATGGAGACAGGAGCGGTCAGATTCGGGAGAGTGAAGCTCGCGGTGAGTAATAACCCTCCCCAAATATGGGTTTTTGGCATCGTACCTGAGAGGAAAAACTTTAAAAAAGAAGCAGGAAAACACCAAAACAAAAAAATCAGAAAAACAAAGAGGCAAAACAAACATTTTGTAAGATTTGTGGTTGGCAGTAAGGAGAGGTTTGGTGGGAACAAGATAACTCCCCTCAGACTCAGACTTAAAATCAGTTTGGAAATGATGAGATGTAACCTTCTCAGGGAGACGGTCATAAGTATTCATTTCGTAGCTATTTTGAGAGGCAAGGTAAGAAAGGGACAAAAGGGATAGAGGAAAGAGAAAAAGGGAACAAGAAAAGGGAACAAGAAAGAAAAAGAAAAAGAAAAAAAACCGTCGTTGTTTCTTAATATTCAAAGGCTCAACCATTTCGAGACCAGCAGCAGAACAAACAGAGGCCCACAAGTCTCTCTTCCACTTTTCAAAATCTTCCTCAAGAGAAGCATCATCATCTCCAAGACCAAGTTCGTACACACGTGTGCCCCCCATTTTTTCGAGCAATTTGTCTGTTTCTTTTCCCATGAGGTTGTAGTGTTCGTAGGTTTTGTTTCCTAACCCAAAGATACTGTATTTCAAGCTGGGGGAAGGATAAGAAGGAGAGGAAAGAGAAAGAAGGAAGAAAAAAGTACTTTTGGAGTGTATCATCGTCATGCTCCTCCTCCTTCATCCAAGTGTAAAACGATCTCGCATTGTCAGGAGGCTCTCCTTCTCCATACGTCGCCAAACAAAACAAAGCCAACTCAGTGTCCACCATATCATCCATATCGAACTCTTCCATATCAATCACTTCAGGAGCGAACCCGTATGCCAACCCTTCATCACAAAGAGTATTAGCGAAATCCTCAGCAGTCCCAGTCTGACTCCCAAAGAAAATCTTCAGAGGTGTTTTGTTCCCTTCATCCTCTTCTTCTGTCTCTGCCTCCTCAGAAGCAGTAATCTTCACATCTCGAGAAGCAGGAGGGGATCGTTGGGAATTGCCCCCTCCAAAGAAACGCTTGAAAATACTATAGATAGTGAAGATGAAGATAAGGGTGGAAACAACCTCCAACCAATTCATCTCCTCTCCGAAGCCCGCCATCTTCAAAAGGAGAGAGACTTCTCGCAGGGAGACGAGAAGAGAGGGGCAAGGCGAGAAAATATGGCCACGTATTTTAGAGCGCCAAATTTTGCCGGAGATTTGCAAGAGAAAAAAACTGCGCCAAAAATTGAATTTGGACATTTCTCATGTTCTTGTTTATGAAAAAAACCATTTTTTCAATTTTCGAATATTTTCTTGTCTCCAAAAGGAGTTATTTTGGGAAATAAAAAACATAAATTTTGTGAGATCACACAAAAGGTATTTTGGAAAAAAGGATCCCCAAAAAATTAGCCGTGTATTTTTTAGGGCTCCAATTTGTTTTCGTCAGTTTGAAAACTAATTTTTGGAGGTTGTTGGGCGGGTTCTCTGCAAAGAGTCCCTGTTGTCTAAACTTTTTTCGATTTTTTCCACGCCACACTTCTTTTAAGGACGCAGCATGGCCTTTCTTTATCGAGAATCAGGTCAAATTATCGACAAAATCATAAGAAGAAGAGGGACGACCAAACAGCTTGTGTACAACTCTTCTTTTTCCAACAAAAAAATCCTTCTTGCTCTTGTTTCTGAAACTCTCCGCTTCCTTCCCGTGCTCACCCAGCTCCTTGAACTGGAAGAAAAGGAAATCGAAAAGGAAATCCAAAAGGAAGCAGGAAAAGAGAAGAGCAATGCAAGGAAGTGGGGAAAGAAAGGGAAAAAGAAAGTAGGGGAGGGGGAAAAGGAGGGGGAGAAAGTGAGCGAAGGGATCCGAAAAAGACATCCAAAAATGGGAGATGGGGAGTTGTTTTCGTATGTGCATGATATAATTTTGGGGAAGGGGATCCGTGGTGGTGGAAGGTTTTGTTTTATGTCTTGTTTATTTGTCTATTTATTCATTTGTTCATTTATGCAGTTGTTTAATGTTCAATCAAAGGATGCTCATTTCCTCTCTCCTTTCTTCTCTCCTCTCTGTTCTCTATCTTTTTTTCCTTTCCCCAGATTGAAACGTTCCCTTGTTCTCCATAAAGAAGGGTTAACAAGATGTTTACAAACTCTCCTCTCTCTCTCTTCTGTGTCTTCCCCTGAACTCCTCCTCCCTCTTTCTCAAAGAAGAAGCCAGGGGGGGGAGGGAGGGGGAGTACCAAGATATGTGAGGGTGAACACATTAAAGGTGGGGGTGGAAGAAGTGGTGCGAGAGTTGGTTGAAAATGGCTTTGGTTTCCCTTCTCCCTCTTCTGCCTCTTCTTCTTCTTCCTCTTCGTCATCTCCTTCCCCCTCCCTTTCCATCCCCCAAGATCCACACATCCCCCATCTCCTCCTCCTTCCCCCCTCCTCTGACCTCCATGAACAACAGTTATTAAAAGAGGGGAAAATAATTCTCCAAGATAAGGCGTCTTGTTTCCCTGCTTACATCCTTTCTTCTTGTTTGGAAGAGAGGTTTGGAGGGAAAGGGAGAGGGAAGAAGGGGAAGAAGAAGGGGAAGGGGTTTTGGGGGGAGATTCATGCTGTTGACGCATGTGCAGCACCAGGTTTTTTCTTTTTCTTTCTTTCTTTCTTTCTTTCTTTTTCTTTTTTTTTCTTTTTCTTTTCTTTTTTCCCTTCTCTTTCTTTCCCTTCCTCACCATTTATTTTTTCTTTTTCTTTTTCTCTTTCCTTCCTTCCCCTTCCCCTCCTCCTTTTCCTCCAAAAAATTAGGAAACAAAACGTCTCATTTAAGTGCACTCATGCACAACAAAGGGAGTATTTTTGCCTTCGATCGTGACCCCAAACGTCTTCAGCGCTTGAAAGACAATGTGACACGGATGGGGTGTGTCAATATTTCGAGTCGCTGCGCGGATTTTTTGGGTGTTGATTGTGGGAGCAAAGAGTTTGAGAAAGTGAGGTTAATGAGTGTTGTTGTTGTGGTGGTGGTGGTGGTGGTGGTGGTGGTGGTGGTGGTGGTGGTGGTGGTGGTGGTGGTGGTGTTGTCGTTGTACTTATTTTTCTTCCACAAACCAAATCAAACCAAAAAAAACAGAGGAATAATCTGTGATCCCTCTTGCTCAGGCTCAGGAATAGTCTCACGAGGAGACCATTTTCGAAAACCAAAAGCCAGCAAAGAAGAAGAAGAAGAAGATGAACAAAAGAGATTGCTCGCTTTAGCTAGTTTCCAGCAGAAGGTAGTAAAAAAAGCGTTATCTTTTGAGGGGGTCGAGTTTGTTGTTTATTCTACTTGTTCCATTCACTCTATTGAAAACGAAGAGGTCGTGAAGGAGGTTTTGGAGTCTGAGGAGGTTTTTTTTTTTTCCATTTTTATTTTCTTCCTTTCTCCCTTCTCTCCTTCTTCTCTCCTTGCTTCTCTATCTCCACTTCTTAATCTTCCCCTTCCTCCCCTTCTCCCCACAGTGCAAAAACAAATTCAAACTCAAAAATATTTTCCCCAATTTTCCTGGTCGTGGCCGAGGTGTATTCCCACAGTCTCATTTTTGTGTGCGCACACAACCTGACACACACAAATGTATTGGTTTTTTTGTTGCTTGTTTTGAGAGGATACATGGGGGGGAGGGGCAGGAGCAGGGGGAGGAAGAGGGGAAGGAAGAGGGGGAGGAGGGAGAGGGAGAGGAAGAAGAGGGAGAGGGAGAGGAAGAAGAGGAAGAGGAAGGAGAGGAAGAGGGAGAGGAAGAGGGAGAGGAAGGAGATGAGGAAGAAGAAGAGGAAGAAGAGGAAGAAGAGGAAGAAGAGGAAGAAGAGGAAGAAGAGGAAGAAGAGGAAGAAGAGGAAGAAGAGGAGGAAGAGGAAGAAGAGGAAGAGGAAGAGAAAGAAAAGAGGACCATCAAGAAGAGAAAAAGAGAAGAAGAAAATCAAACAGAAAGAATCACCCGTTCCAAAAAAAGGGGAAAATGGGGAAAAATGAGAAAATAAAAAGAAAATAAGCCAAAAAAATTTAGTTCTCAAGATTTTATTTCTTATTTTTTATAAATAACCCAATCTTTTTGATTCTTCTCAATTCTTCTTTTGGTATTATTATTTCTTAGCACACTTTTTGCTCAGCCAGCAACGTGACAGAGATAAAACAAACAAAACGACCTCTTTTTCTTTTTGTTGTGTCTGAAAGAGAAGAGAAGAAGGGAAGGGGGAAGAAGGGGGGGAGAAAGGAGGAGAGATATGGGGTTTCTGAAGAAGAGTTAGAAAATTGCCTGTCACAGTAACCACAATCACAACCACAACCACAACAAACCACAGCATCCAATACTCTTTGGAGTTGGAAAAGATTAAAAATGGGAAGAAGAGAAAACAAAATTTGTTTGGGGAGCTCTTGTTCTTCTTTTGGTTGATCTTCCTGTTCTTGTTCCCTTTCTCTCCTTTCCTCTTCCTTTTCTGTCCCCATTTTCCCTCTCCCCTCAAATAAATACCCATAATTCTCCATACAACCTTCTTTCCACCCTTCCCCTCCTCCCTCCTCTCCCCAAAAATAAGAAGGGGGGAGGGAGGGGGGAAGGAAGGGGGAGTGGATACGGTGGAGCCAAAGAAGGTGGAGATGAACAGAAAGAGAAAGAAGCTCATAAAATTCAAACATTGTTATTCCTGAATAGGGAAGGAGGACAGAATTTTAATAAATAAGAAGGAAACAACGATCATTTTTTTTTCTTTCCCTCTCACCCTGCCCTCTCCTCGCTCTCTCTCGACCAACCAGATAAACTTTTCATCACTTTTTGACACTCCCCCCTCCAATTTTCTTTCTCTTTTTGGTACTCTTCAATTTCTGAAGGAGAAGGGGACTGGGGGGGTGGGAGGGTGAGTGGGAGGGAATAAAGACAATTAAAAAAAAAAAAAAAAAAACTTTTGGACAACAAGGTTTTAAATCATCTAACTCGGCCTCAATAGCAACGAGTTCCTTCTCTAAAAATTGCCATACTTGATAAATATTCCCCCCATTTAACCAATTGTGGTTGATGCTGTAGGTCGTGGCGCAAGAAGAGAAGGATAAAGAGGATGAGAAGGATGATGAAAAGATAAAGAAAGAAAAGAAAGAAGAGTAAGAAGAGAAATTTACCTGATTGTATCTTCTAAATTTACCACTTGGTGAGCCCTGTGACAATGTGAGGAGGGAGAAAGAGAGGGAGGGAGAGAGAGAGAGAGAAAAAACCAGTTTGAAGGAACAAAGATGATGTCTCCTAAAAGAACAAAAAAAGAGGAGGTGAGAGAAGGAAAGAGAGGAGGCGAGAAAGAGTAAAGAAAAACCTGTGGACTGTTCCAAGATCTGTGGTTGGGCTTGGGAAAATTTTGGAAATTTTTTTTCATCAACTTTCTCTCTGATTTTTTTTAATTAATTTTATTTAAATTTAAATCCATCAATATCCCACCCCCACTCATTCACCCACCTACACCTCCTCCCCTCCCCACCCCCTTTCACCCACTCACCTTATATCAAACACAAAATCAGGGTATTTTGAGCCATCTAACAGCAAAGGAAGCTGATCAGGAGAGAAAAACGACCATTTTTTTTTGCCACAAATGTTTCCAGACCATGAAAATGAGCGAAAAACATCACAATGAAGAGGAGTGAATGTATCTGGGAGAGAAGGAGAAAGGAGAAGGAGTCAGAGAAGGGGGATGAGCGGGCGAAGGGGGGGGGAGCAGGGGAAGAAAAAAACCTTTCATTCCCATGTAAACAAATCGGTAATCATTTGGAGAATCTGGAAAAGAGAGAGAGAGAGAAACAAAGACAAAAACAGAGAGAAAGAGGGCCCATGGATCAGCCAACCACAGGGACAAGGACAATAAGAAGGATAATGAGAATGAGAACAAAAATCTCAAAAATAATTAAAATAGACCAGAAAACAATGAACGAAAAGCCCAGTAATCAGCCAACCAATCTTCAGCAAAATAAAGTGGTCTTTCATATTCTCGTTGATCTGGAGAGAGAAAGAGAGAGAGGAAGAAAGGGAGAGAGAAAGAGAGAGTTGGTGAGAAGTGGGGAGAAGGGGTGAGTGGGTGGGAAGAAAATAACCAGGAAAATCAGCTGTGAAGTGCCAGTCCTTCAAATACAACAGCTCTTCTTTTTCTTTTTCTTTTTCTTCTTCCTTTTCCTTTCCTTTTCCTTCTTCTTCTTTTTCTTTTTCTTCCTTTTCTTCTCTTTTTCGAAGTTCCATTTTTTCTCCCCATTTTTCAAAAAAAATAGAAAGAAAAATGTTTTCTCTCTTCATATCATTGTCTCTTCTCTCTCTAAAAGAAATCAAGTTGGAACAAAAAGAAGAATTATGAGGACAAAAAAACAAGAATGATGAAATACAAAATAAAATAAAAAAACAAAAAATTACAAGCAATCAACAACAGGTCCTTTCACATGACCATAATTATCTTTCAAAAATTCTGTGTTTGGTTTTCCCTCTAAGAGAGAGAGAGAGAGAGAGAGAAATAAATCGATAAATAAAAAACATGAACCAAAAAAAACAAAACAAACCAGACACCCAATGTTCGAACGCCCCCCAATGAGAGGTAGCAGAAGGGAGAAGAAGTGGGCGATTGTAAACAAGACCCTCTCGAAAAAAAAAATCATAAGGTGTTTGTTTCTGATCTGTTGTAAACGAGGGGAAGGAGAAAGCTNGAGGGGGAGGAGGGGCGAGGGAGCAAGAGCAAGAGGGAGAAGAGGAGAGGAGCGGCGAGACGGCTTCGCAAAAGGTAGGGAAGGAGATGAAAAGAAAGGTGTACTCTTTTTCTTTCTTTTCCACCCCCCTCACCGCCTCTTCGAAGGAGGGAAATTTTTTCATTTTTTGGTTTTGGAAAAAAGGAAGAGAAGAGCAAATATTGGAGTCATTGGACCCAGCAACTTCTGCGAGCCCATTATTTTCCACAGTGAAAAGATCATGCGGTTGTCAAAAAGTAATTTATTTTTCAATTCCTTTCACTCCTCCCCTTCTTCCTCTTCGCCCTCGTCCTCGTCCTCTTCCTCTAATTCTTCTTCGGGTCGATAAAACTCAAAAGGATCCTCCCAAAATTCACAAATTTGAGAGAGCAAATTTTCTGTATCCTTTTAAGGGTGTAAGGAAGGAGGAGAGAGGGGGGGGAGGGAGGGAGAAAGAGAGAGAGAGGGCCGTTCGAGAGAGAGAGGGCCGTTCGAGAGAGAG
>MUHK01002674.1:2708-16790 GCA_002151225.1 Paramoeba pemaquidensis
GGGGGGGGGGGGGGTTGAGATAAGAGAGAGAGAGAGAGAGAAAGAGGGAAAAGAAAGACCTTTTTCTTAAAGCGGTTGACAGCACCGACAGGGATGACAAGATCTTCATCACCTGCAGATGGCTTTTGGATGATGGACTAGAGATGGTGATCATGTGAGAGAAAGAAGGGAGGGAAGAGAAAGAAGAAGAAAAAAAGAAAAGAAAAAGAAGAGAAAGAAGAGAAAAGATTGAACCTTCAACTGCTCATGAGTGACATCAAACACCCCACACGCCGCCTTTGCGATCTCATCAAAATAAACCTATCATTTTGTGTGAGGACAACAACAATTCCGTCCTACCTTCCCTCCTTTCCCCCCCTCTTTCTCCCGCTCCCTCCCTCCCCCCTCTTTCTCCCGCTCCCCCTCCCTCCCTTCTTCCCTCCCTCCATCCCTTCTTCCTTCCCTCCCTCCCCCCTCCTTTTCCAAACCTCTGTGGAAGCCACCCAATTGGGAAGAGTGTTGCGAGCGGCCATTTTTTTTTGGTCTTCTTCGTTGACGAAAAAAAAAAAAGAAAAAAAAAGAAGGCTTACGCGACAGTTTCTGGCGAATTTCTCAAAGGAGGTCTTTTGATGTCTTTTGATGTCTTTTTGATGTTTTCATGTTTCGATTCTGCCCCCCCCCCCCCCTTTTTGGAGGAACACAGCAAGGTTCGAAACCAAAGAATCAGACCAAAAAAAAAACGAAATATCATCACAAAAGCAAAAAAGAGAAATTTTACTCGTCGCAACAGCGCTTTCACGTTGGGACTTGTGAATTGCGGGTCAAAGAATCCAAAGTTCGCCCATAACTCGAGCTGATTTTTTCTAGAACAACAAAAATGAGGGTGAAATAAAAAAAAAAAATAAATGCATTGCATTGTTTGACCTTCATAGTTCTCCTTAAACTCGAAGTGATTGTTGAGGGCCATCGAACAGGAAATCCAGGCCTCCGCTTCTTGCAGAGACGACAGCTGCATACTTCCTTCACGAGAGAGTTTTTGTCCACAGTTGAAGGCCTGTCCCCAAAAAATCGATGAGGTTTTTTTTCACAAAAATCACCAATAGAATCATTGAATTAGTCCCCATTACCGTGACGATAAACCACTGAACAAGAGTGCTGTCGATATTTTCTTTGTGATCTTTGAGAATTTCAAGAAACTGATGGAATTGGTCGATGTTGTTCTGGCAATTTTCTTCCAGTCCAATGAGGAGATGAAGTGTTTCTCCTGAAATTTGGATAAGAAAGAAAAGAAAAGAAAAGAAAAAAAAAGAACAGAAAAAAAAAACCAATGCTTTGCCAAGGAATAGGATTCTCATTTTGCATTCTTTCAATGCTCAGGACCAACAAGGAAGTTGCCCACTCTGAGAGAAGGTGAGGATTTTGCCAGAGAAATCAGGAGTTTACAGGACCTTTACATTTTTCGGTCAGTTTGTGGGTCGAAAAAAACACAGCCAACCGTTTGAGATCTTCAATCTCAACATAATTCAAAATTCGGACACTCTGCAGTAAGGAAGAGCAAGATAGAAAGAAAGAGTCAAAATTCAAAAAAAAAGGGAAGAAGAGAGAAAAAAAGAAATGAAAATTTTGATTGAGATTTGAGAGGAAAGAAACCAACCTGAACAAGTGTCGAAACAGAACTCGTATTTTTCAAAATCGTCTTGGCGACAATTTCGGAAACAAGAAGAGTGGAACGCGTTTGATTTGACTCCTTTTCTTGTCCTTCGGGTGGTGTTTCTGGCAAACAAGAGCGAAGATAGCCAATTCTTTTCAACGCTCTTTCAGTCGTTTGAAGGTCCTACATCCAGGTTCGCCATGAGAGAAAAAGAAAAAAGAACAAGAAAAGTGAAAAAAGACTTTTGTTTGGAGTGCATGGTCCAGAGCCGCCCCAATGGAAAGCAAAGAAGCTTTTTTTTCCAAGGCAGCAAGTCTCTCTTTGACTTCACCCCCAAAATGAAGAAATTTAAGATGTTGCTCAAAAAAAGTGTGGGCCAACAAGGGCAATTTTCGTTTGTGTGCCTCCAATCTGAAATCGGAAGTTATTCGAAACCTGTTGTTTTTTTTTTTTATCAAAAGAGTGTTCATTTCTTTTACCCAAGGTTCCAGGAGTAATCTTGCAGAAAGACAACATCTTTGTCTTCTTCAAGCCAATCACCTCCTTGCCCCATCTGAGAGATAATTTGACATGAAACAAAAAAACAAAAGAAAGAAAAGAAAGAAACCTTTTTTGTTCCAAGGTCAAAGAGTCGCGAAATATCTGAGAGAGCAGCCCTCTGGTTTTCCAAACTGAAAAAATGATTGTAAGAGGGAAGATTTCCCAACAGGGTAAAGAGAAAGACACTCACTCAAAATCATTTATCTTTTCCTTTTCTCGAAAAACAATTTGGATAAGGCTGTAAAATGGAATTCAATTTCCAAAAAAAATTGTGCACGATATTAGTAATACTAGTCACCTCACAAAAACTTTTCCAAATTGAGGGGGGCTCATTTGGCTCATATTTGGAGAGAAGAGCAAAGGTTCCAATACTTGCTTTGCGATTTCGTAAAGACGTTTCTAAGGAGAACTTTGAAAAAACCTTTGGCTTAAAAAAAAGGAACATTTTTTAGAGCTACCTCGACAGCATCTTCTGCAATTGCCTTGAATAAGAAAAGATTAGGAAAAATATAAAAATTAGGCTCTAAAAAAAAGTGAATGAGTCTTACCCCAAGAAAAGTGACTGGGTCTTCTCCAGTTTCAGAGTTTTTTGCAATTTCAATCATTTTTGAAACTTGTCGAGTTGCTGTTCAAAATAAAATTAATAACAGAAAACCAACAATGAAGCTTTAGGAGAGCAAAAAACCTTCAAGGATGTCTTCTTGTTCAAAAAGGATCAAAATCAAGAGATAACTCGTTGCGGGGTTGGCTGAATCCAAGTATTCAGATTTTCTGTGTGACAATTTGAAAAACTCCAACCAAAACCACCGAATTGTACGAATGCATTGTACCTGGCATACTTAATTGCTGAATTGAGATGGGGGGAAATATCTGCTCCTTCTTTTTTCTCTTGTGTTTTGAAAAGTTCATAATAGCAACGCCCAATGAGACGTGATAAATGGGCTTGATTCTCCCCTCCTTGCTCATCGATGTTGCTTGCTTTCAAAAGCCACTCAATGCACCTCTCAAAGTACCCTCTCTAAAAAAGAGAATGATTAATAACGTTTTGACAACTCCCCCCAAAAAGGGTGAACCTTGAAAAGTTTCACAGAATGGCATTGGATCTTCCGAATAAGAACCCTTCTGGACAAACTTTCTGCAAAACAATGCGAGGGTGAAAAAATTGAAAAACGATGTGATGGTCAAAGGGAAAATACCAACCAACAGAAAGAGCCCTATTTTTTGTTAGATCAATCCACTCATCGGCAATAGCTAAAGCCTTTTCGTTGTTGTGAGGCAATTCTTGCTGATTGTTGACATCTTGCATCATTTCCCAAGTTTCCTCTTCCAAAAGGAGATAGGCCCCAATTTGTCTCTGCATGATTTTGCTCCTGATGTTGAAAGAAACTGGGTCCTTTGGGTCCATCTTTTCTGACATTCCCTCTGCAATTTGAAGGGCTTCAGAGTACCTACAAAAAAAGGAACAAAAAAGAAGCCAGATTAATCAGACGCTGAATGAGACAAGAGGAAAAGAAAAAAGATACCATTTTCTTTCGGTCATTCTATCGATTGATTGCAAAGACCTTTAGGACAGGAGTTTTTTTCTTGTTAAGAACTAAAAAAAAAAATCAAGAAAAAAAACCGCAAGAGAAAACATACAGGTCATCATCTGGCTTCTCGCTTCGATGAAGAGATATTGCACTCTCAAATGCTAAATTTTTATCTTCCAGCTCACAATGAATGACACACAGCATGTACAACAACTGGGGGGATGGCGAAATCTAGAAAAAAGGAGAGTAGTGGGTGAGTTTGCATAAAAAAGAAAAGTATCTCTTTGATTGGCACATTGTTGGCTTCAGTGGCGTGTAGGAGTGCTTTGTCGAATCGTTTCAAAAGGAGGTTGCAGCGAGCAAGAAGGCGCAATATTTTTTCTCTAACTTGTGGTGCTTTCAGAGAGGTGCTTTCAAAAACCGATTCACCAAATTCAAGAGAGGCTCTGGGGGAAAGGGGAAAAAAAATTTAAAAAAAAGAGAGAGTTCAAAAAGGGGGGGAAGAATTTTACATGGCTCCGTCATAATTGTCAGCTTTGTAGAAGGAAAGGGCCAAATTGAACACTAACCGACAAAGAAGCTCCACCTATGGGGAAGAGGAGGAGGTTAAGAACAGGGGGAATAAAAAAGAGAGAATTGTAAAAAAAGAACTTGATCGTGAGGAAGCTTTTGACAGACAGAAAAGATTGGCCTGGTGAGGTCCTGTAAAGAATCAATTTGGAGCGTTTTGGAAGCTCTCTTTAACTCCAAGGAAAAAATTGCAACAGATGCTAGACACATTTTTTGATCCAACTCTTCCTTATCGTTAGACCCATGATTATTGATGTAAACAGCAGCCTTTTCGCACGTATTACGGACCTTGTCAAGGTATTCCTGGCGGGGAATGACGAGTTTGACAAAAAAAAAAAAAAAAAAAAAAAAAACCCCCAAAAAAAAAAAAAAAAAAAAAAAAAAAAAAAAAAAAAAAAAAAATGTGGGGACCTCACCACAAGAAAACCAACGAGAAGCTAATATTCCCAGAAAAGTCACCAAAGTTATTTCTCTTTCTGGATCCCTTTGGAACGAATTGATGGTACCCACAATCTCACAAACAATTTCTCGGACTAAAAATTCTTCTTGGTTGGCAAAAAGAAAAAGAAGGAAAAAAAGGGAAGTACTCACCAAAAACTTCAGAGAGAAGCTCTTCGCTAGGGAGGGTTGGTCGAGAGCCAATTCGAACACAGATGTTCCATAAACAAAGAGCTCGTGAAAGGGTCTCATCAATCACTTGTGTTTCTTTGTTGAGATTGAAGTTTGAAAAACCACGTCGAATGATATCCGCCCCTTCTTCGAAGTCCCTCTCTCCAATTCTCTCTCCATTGGGGATCGAATTCGCCCGGCAATGCAACTGTTTCAAAAAACCTTCACAAAACCAAGAAAGAAAGGGAGGGTGGGGATGAGAAAGGAAAATCCAATGGAATGGAAGAAAAAGAACCTCTCAACTCTTCCATCGTTCTTTCCTCCAAACTTCGCGGCGAAGTTTTTTTTTTTTTTCGAAATGACAAAAAAATCAAACCAAGAAAAAAAAAAAAACTGGCGTTGCAAAATTCGACACAGATTTTACAACAAAAACAAAACAAAAAAAAAAAATGGACGAGCAGAGAGAAACGTGTGAGAATTAAAGGTGTTCTGGAGGATTACAACAAAAACAAAACAAAAAAAATAAAAAACAAAAATAAAAAATAAATGATTTGAATGAATGCAAATTTTACTTTTTTTTTCACCAGTTATGGCGTGTGCCGGGCCCTCTGGAAGCAGCCTTCTTTTTGTTATCTTTGGCATTCTTGATATGAAAGGTGAAATCTGTAACTGCGGCACGCACAGAAGAGACATCCTCCTTCACAACCTGTTGGAACAAAGAAAGAATATCAAGGAGGGTCTCAAAGTGTTCGCCCAGCTGCAACACAACAGCATACTTCTGCTTTTTCTGTTTCTCGTCGTGGAAGGACAACGACAGCTGGAAGGACCAAGCGAAGATCTTGAGGATGTAGCTCAAAGTTTGGTGGTCACAAATGGGGGTGGTTTTGCAGAGATCGACGAGAGAAGAGGCAAGCTCCAGGATGGGCTTGTGGCTTTCATTGTTCTTCGCAGCCAAGGACGATTCCAAAAAGGGGAGTTGAATCAAGTTCTCGCACAAAACACGAACAACAAGATCCTTTTTGCCTTGCTGGAACCCGGTGACAATGTGAGCCCCCACAGGAGGGGACTTGAGAACAGACTCATGGGGAGAGGGAGCACACAAAAACATCATTTTTAAGGACTCCTCCGCAATCATGGGCTGAATATCCGGCAACAAAGACCACATAACGAAGGAAAGCACAAAGCACTCTTTCCACTGCGCAAAGATCACGGGGTTCGCCAGGGAAGATTCCCACTGGTGGCGTTCCGTCTCACTCTTCTCACTCTTCTCGCTCTTATCGAACCCCTTGGCGTACAGAGGGAAAAGGATATCACGGAAATAGCGAGCGGCTCGTGCGGGAGGAATAGAAACAGCCTCTGACTTGGAGATAAGGGGGGCGAGGTAAATGGCCACTGCGCTCAAGTTCCCGTTCAACTGACGAAGCAAGGAATTTTTCCTGGCTTCATCTCCACCCTTGATCTCGGGTAAGACAGAGAGCAAAGAAGCACCCTCCTCAGGGAGGATGTGGAGCAATTTGGAATTGGCGTGCTTCTTCAAAGCCTCAAAGAGGGGCTCGAGCGATTTGTCATCGAGCTCGGGCTGGGAAAGAAACTCATGCATGAGGTTGAGGGCAGCAGATTTGACAATAGCGTTTCCAGGCTGTTGCTCAAGCTCCCATATGAGGTGTTCGTAGGTAGCGGGAGTGGGATCGTTCTTCAAGAGGCGCAAGATGATGCGGTGGATGGACGAGGAAATGGCAGCTCGCCTCTTGGGGGGGCAAAGGAGACCTTTCACCATGCGAGCCAGCTGACTGGGGTTGTTGGAGGCATCGACAGCAACCATGGCAGCATTGACAACACGAAGCAAGACTCGATCATCTGTCTTTCTCAACACCTCCTCAGAGAACAAGAAGGGGTAAGGGGACTTGGGTTCGTCACTGGTGAGAGAGACAGTAATGAGCTCGTCCACAACAGCGGTGGGCAAGGACCCTCCCTCGCTCTGGGTGCGCTGCATGATTGGGAGAAGCTCGGAAAAGGAAACACAAGGGAGACGAGCATAGGAGTGGGCATATCTTCCTCTCTTTGGTACAGGGTTATTGGGAGAAAGGAACAACAGCTCCAACAAATTGGCAATGTCCTGAGCACAGGGTGGAGGGAGGCGATTAAGTCCGTAGGAAGCAGGCAAAAGGAAGCAGCAGGCGGACTCCCTGTCAGTCTCTTTGTCATTGTCCTCATCAGATTCATTGAAGTTGTCTCCGTTGAGGGAAGCCACCAAGCTCTTTTTGTTCAAATCTTGGAAGGGACCAGGAAAGATTGTCTCTTGGGCCTTCTTGAGGAAGGGGGCCAAAAGATCTTGGCGGTGTCGAGCAAGGAATGACCAAACCATCTTCACGTGAATGGCAGAGGGGCTCGCTTTGAGCATTTTGCGAATCATGTCCACTCGAGTATCCAAGTAAAGCTCTCTCTCTTTTTTGGTTCGCTTTTTTGCTTCGTCCGACAGGCCCCTGGCAGAGCCGCTCTTCCCTGACTTGGAGCCCTTCGAATACGGCAGGGTCATCTTCAACCACATCCCAAGCAATTCATCGCGACGAAACTCAAACTCGGTTGCAGAGAACAAAGCTGATTCGACGAACGTGCGGATAATGGAATCCTTCTTTTTCCATTTGGCAAGCCCGCAGTGAGCCGTCTCCATCATGAAATCGACCAAACTCTCAGGATTTGGGACCTTGCTTATCTTTGTCAACACACTCAAAGACTCCACGATTTGGGTGTACACAGGGTGGCGTTTTGGATGCCCCCAGCAGATGTCGAACAACGAGCGAACGCGAGTGTAAAAAGAGGAGGACAAGCGAGAAGTATCCTCCCAAAATTTCCCGACATAGTGTGTGTACACCCCAAGAACCAACTCCAAAGAGCGGGTGGTTGCATGGATCTTGGTTTCTTTTGTCCCTTCCATCTCCTTGTAGATGCGACCCAAAGCAATCTCGAAGGTTTCGTTGGCTTTCTTGTCACCAACCAAAAAAGTTCTCGTCCTCCACTTGATTTCTGCAGCAAGGTTGAACAAGCTCTTTTGCGCAGGGGAATAATCCCCCATCGGCTTCCCCTTGGTGTGATTCTCCACACAACAACGAGCAAACGATTTCATGGCGCACTTGATGAGCACAGCAGCAAAGGACTCAACACGAACAAGGAGCTGCTTCTTTGAGTCTGTTTCAGGGCTGGTAAGAATTGACTCCACCAAATCCAACCACAGTTGGGTGTCAGGATAGGTGCCATTTTCGGTGTCACACCGGAAGATCTTTGATGCGCGGTCGAAATCTTTCTTCAACTTGCGGACCAACTCCTCATTGAGCTGAGATAAGAGCTTCAAACGGCTGCTGGGGGAGTCGTTCCTCAAAACCTCCACAATAAACTTAAACGAGCGAATGAACAGATCGGAGTCTTCCGTTTCCCACGCCTTGGAAAAGAGATGGCTGAGAGCCTCGTGCTTCTGGCTCACAATCGAAGAGCGCGACAGGGCTTTGATTTGGGAGTACACCCACTCGTCCGTGACAGGAAGAGAGAGAGAAAGCACCAAATGGCGGATATCTGAGGAAGTCAAAACCCCCCCCTCCTTTTGGGCCATTTTTTTCACGATCGCATGGCTCAGGTTTTTGGGGTACGCAGAGAGGAGCTCCTGAGATTTGTTTTGCCTCACAACATCAGGGTTCCCTCGGGAGGTCGCCAAGGCCGTCTTCACGGAAGTCTCCACGAAATTCTCAAACAGAGGAAGGGCTGTGTCTCTCACCTTGGGCAACACCCTCTCAGGCAACAAACCAAACACTCTGTGGGGAGGGGCCCCTCTCCTGTAATTTGAGTCCAGCGCCGCCCGCGCATCCCAGAGAAGGTACTTGAGAATTTCATCCACAACAGATTCGGAGAACACAATCACCCTCGCCTCAGCGCTAAGAGGCTGGACGAACGACAAAAACTGGGCGAAGGTCAACATGGCAACGCGAGGGACTCGTAGTTTCTCATCGAGACCAGCTTCCTTTTGAATTACGGTTATCTCGTAATGCTGAACAGCCCAAAGATGCAATTTCAAAAACCTTGCGCGCAATTCAGTTTTTTGGTTCTCGATCTTGGAATCCTCAATGGTCCTTAAGGCATTGCCAAATATGAACTCCAAAGAATAACGGAGGCAAGGGAACAAACCCGCTCTTTCGACAGGGAAACAGTCAATCCATTGAGTAATCATCTCTCCGATTTGCGCACAGATGTGAAAGACAGGGAGGTCGGCGTTGGAGGCGCAGACTGTGTCAACAATGGCCAAAATTTTCGAGATGTGTTTTTCGGCGCGGTCACTGGAAAGCCCTTGGGTTTGGATCTCTTTCGTGTAGTTAAGGAGTAAGGGGAGAATGACCTTGGCCAGGGTGTCGTTGAGGTGGATCCGAAGCTTGTCTTTCAGGGGGAAATAGGGGTAGGGTTGAGTCAAGTGCGCGCTGAAGAAGGAGACACACTTGGAGATGTACTTGATCATTCCCATGGAGCGGGCAATCCAAGCCTCTTTTCCAGCAAGCAGGGAGGCCATTTTTTTGCGTTCGATCTCTCGATCCTTCACGGTCAACTCATCAACAACACGGAGAATCGCTGCCAACTCGGAGCTCGCCAAGTCCACGACCTGCACAATTTGTTTGAATTTTTTCTCACAGAAGGGGGTCTTCTTCAACGAATGAAAAACAGCAGAGAAGGGACCCAACAAATGAGAGTTGACTGACTCAATCGCGAAAGTGACCCAATTGACAATGTACCCTTTTCGGACAGCGTTTGGCATCACATCGTGGAACAAGTTCTCAGGGAGTTTCGAGGGAAATATACCAAGGGCAGCAGAGGAGGGGACCGAGCGCTCAAGCACACTCTTCGCAAGAGGGAAAAGCTGCAGGGCGAGAGAGAGGGACACGTTTCCAAGCATCAATTCCAACGCCCAATACACACGAGAGAGGAGAGGGGAGTCGTTTTGCGATGAGAAAATGTCCTTCCCAGGGATGGCTGGGTAGATAAGGTTGGCGAGACGCTGGAGAAATTTCTCTTTGATAACCACCACGCTCTGTCTGTCTTTCTTCTGGACAGCAAGAAATTTGAGCCACTGTTTAACAAGGCAATCCAGGAGGGAACGATGGAAGACAAAATCAGCAACGACCTGATTGTTGGGGATCGCCGGGGTGAGGTGCTTGAAGTTTGTCTCGATCAACCCGAGACAAAAGTCGGCGAAGGATTGGAGGGGGACGAGGTGGTGCACATTGCTCCAAGGAGCAGAGTGACTCATCGAGGTAGCATGGGACTGGAAGGCTTCCAAAAGAGAAAAGTTACCCGCTTGAAGCTTTTCTTTTTGTTCTTTTGTGAGGTTGGGAGTGAAAGGTGGGAAATCCACGAAATGCCATTGAAGGAGCTTCTCGAAGATCACCCCTGTGGACCAATTGGCAGAGGTGGATTTGATGGTGAACAAAGACTTCTGGACACCACTGATCAAGCGAGAGACAAGCGGGGCCCACGCAGCCCAGATGTGAGAGTAGGAAAGGAAATTTTTCGCCCCGCTGAGCTGCTCGGAAAGGGCATCCATCATGGCAGCAGAGTGGAACTTCCACATATCATCCCAGAAGTGGCCACACCCGGAGAGCTGGTGTTGTTGCAAGTACTGCTGGCATTTTTCGATGGAGGGAGAAGGCTCGGCAAGCTGTTTCAAGTCGACTGTCAATGCATCGATGTGAAGACGAACAACGTTTGAGCCAGTAGGGAAAGTGTGGAGAAGGTTGATGGCTGCACGGGGACCAAGCTTGGCAAGGATTTTTTCGGGGAACATAGGCTCCAAGACAGCGGCTCTCTTATGGCGGACGCAACAGCTCACCAAAGCACGGAGACCTCGTTCTTCAAGCTCCCCAAACATTCTCTCGATATCCGCGTCGGACAAGAGGCGAGCCTTGAACAACTCGGAGATGGCGGACTCACGGAAGCGGTTGGAAGGGCTTTCCACAAATCTCATCAAACGCTCCTTGCTGCAGAGGGCACCCGACCCGAACAAGCACAATTGCAAGAGATCGTACACATCAGCTGTCTTGGTTTGCTGGGGGGCAAAAACATCCAACAGGGGGTCCGCGTCGGCCAACTCTACAGATTTTCCATCACTCTCTTTCAACTTGGAGGCCTCCCAAAGAGCGTCGAGAGTTCCAGCACAGGCCTCGTGGTCTTTGTTCTTGCGCACCCACGCACAAAAGACGCTAACACGCACAACAAAGGGAAGGAGTCGAAGCTCCTCAACCTCTTGAACAGAAAGGGGCCCATCCTCTCCCTTTTTTTGCAAAAATTTTTCTACCAACGCTTTCTTTTTGGCATCTCCTTCAAAAGGGCCGAAAATACGAGACCCAGCGATCTTGTCCATGACGTTTGGTTGTTGGCAAAGCCACACACACAACCAAAGAGAAAGGCTTTTTTATTCTTAGTTAGGGCGCTAAAAGACAAGAAATCAGCGAAAAATCGAATCGTTCTTTTCGAACTTTCTTCGGAGTTTTTTGTTCATTTCGAACCCCAGTGCAGCGACGTTTTTTTTGGGGGGGCTCCTTTTTTTTTTCAAACAACGAAGACGGCCCCAGAATTTCTCAGATTTTCATGTTTCGAAACGTCAAAGAAACTCGTTTATCTCGAAAGATTTTTACCTGTTCCAGGCCTTGAAAAGAAAGAAAAGAGTGTTTTTGGAGAAACAAAAATAAACCTTTTTCCCAGTCAAACCATCTTCCACTGAATCGGTCCGACGAGCGGGGATGGCATGTTTCCACTTAAAACGTGCATCACCAGAAAGAAGGAGGAGAGATCTTCTTGGTAAAACAATACTTTTCTTGGTTTTCTCTCTGGGATTGGAGAGTGAGGAAAAGAAAAAGAAAAAAAAAGAAAAAAAAAAAAGAAAAAAAAGAAAAAAGAATAAAATGAACTTTGATATCAGTTCCATGACAGTGGGAGAGCCAAGAGATACTGAAATAATTCGATTCCCAAAAAGGTCAACTTTATCAATATGTTGAGAAATCCCTTGCCCGGGTTCATACTCATTCACTGAGAAGATGGAGTTGGAGATAAATGTTAGGAAGAAGAAAAGGAAGAAAAAAATGAAAGAAATAAAAAAACAAACCAATCATTTGATCTGGAGGGGAAAGGAAGAGCGAGTTCTCTAAAAATCGAGGAATTAAGAAAGAAGACCACTCAGGCAGAGGACCCAAGTAATCTTCTTTTGTTATTTTTTTAGATTTGTAGTCGTATCTGTCGAGACAAACATATCATTAGAGTTGAACAAACAAAGAAAAAAAGGAAAAAAAAAGTCAGATAACAAACTTGTAGCCATAGTGTTGAACACGTCTTTTTAAGGCAGTCAGCCATTCTGCACAGTTCAAACTCTTTAAGAGCTCCTTTTCTTCGCCCTGTTTGCGAAGTCATCTCAATAAGAAAAGGAGGAAGGGTTCAATCAAGAAAAGAAGGGAAGAACCTCCGTGACAAAATCAGGAATTACAATACAACCATCAACCCCATCGACCTTTTTCTTTTCATCTTCCCCAAATTTTTTGGTTGAAGAAGAAGAAGAAGAAGAAAAAAAAGAAGAAGAAGAAGAAGAAGAAGAAGAAGAAGAAGAAGAAGAAGAAGAAGAAGAAGAAGAAGAAGAAGAAGAAGAAGAAGAAGAAGAAGAAGAAGAAGAAGAAGAAGAAGAAGAAGAAGAAGAAGAAGAAAGCGATAACGAATCTGAAGATGGAGAAGATTCCAACGTCACCTCTTTCTTCCTTTTCTTCTCACTTCGAGAACCAACCTCCCCATTCCCTTTTATTCTTTTTCTTTTCTTCTCCCCCGTAGCCATCCAGCCCAACAAACAACAAGCCACTGGCCGAAAAATGAACCAAATTAATTATTTTGTTTATTTTTAGGTGATTTCCCCAACCCAAACCCGTTTGCCCTTTTTTCAACTTTCGACGCAAGAAAAAAACTCACCAAGAGATTGAAAAAAGAGTTGTTCTAATTGTGGAACAACTTTGCCGTTTTTGGCCACTGAAAAAAAAAAGAAAAGCGATCCGAGAAAGCAAGATAGAAACCCAGCCCCTTCGTCGGTTTCACTTTTTTTTTTTTGTGGAAGGTGGCGACGAAGGATGGAAAATCTGGAGGATGATCGAAAACATCAGTTGGCGAAATTGGGGTCTTTGGATACGAAATTGGGGTCTTTGTCGCCCAAACGATGTTGCGCCCAGGATGGAAAGAAGAGGGTGAAAAGGAACCCATCTGGGTGTGACCCTTCTCCTTCACACAACACCTCAGCTGCTTCTGTTTTTGCTTTCTTTGACAGTCCTGGGTCTTCTCCTGCCTCTTCTCCCTCTTCCACTCCTCCTCTTCGCCATAATGCGATCATGCCTTCCACTTCTGCCCCACTCGGAGATCGTTCACATATTCTCGAGTTGGAGCAGGAGGGCTTGTTTTCACAAAAGACAAAAAGAAAGACCCATCCTGAAGAGTTTCATGGGGTTGGGGGAGAGGAAAACGAAAAAGAAAGTGTAGTTTCGTGTCATCCAAAGAGAACAAAGGAGAGTTCTTCTGTGACGTCATCATCGAAGAAAAAGGCTACTTCTCGACATGCTTCTTTGAAGAATATGAAGGTGGAGGAAGAGAACAGAAGTGTTCATGCAAGGTTTTTATTTTTATTTTTATTTTTATTTTTTACCTTTTTGTTTGTTTGTTTGTTTTGTTTTTCTTTTTCTCTTTCTTTCTTTTTCTTTATTCTTCTTTGTTTTTCTTTGTTCTTCTTTTTGTTCTTCTTTTTGTTTTCCTTGTTCGACATGTTTCTTCTGGAGATGATGAAGGTAAGGAGTGTTCATGAGAGGCTTTTTCTTCTTCTTGTTCTTTATTTATTTATTTTTTTGTTTTTAGGAAATCAGGATCAGCTTCTGCCCGCTCTGCTTCCCTTTCATCTTCTGACAAAGAGAAACACAAACACAAAGACAAACACAAAGACAAACACAAAGACAAAGACAAAGACAAAGACAAAGATAAAGACAAAGACAAAGACAAAGACAAAGACCAACAACACCAAAACCAACACCAAAACAAGCCCCACTTATCCAAACGAGGAAAAACCTTCATTCTCTCCCGAACAAAAGACAAAAAAGACAAAAACAAATCATCCAAAGACGCAATAATCACCTTCCTCACCGACTCCCCCCCCTC
>MUHK01002683.1:7122-27122 GCA_002151225.1 Paramoeba pemaquidensis
GCCCAGCTTTTTCCATAGGATAACTTTGAAAATTTTCTCTGTGCCTTTGAACAAAGTGTTATGTTTTCAGTGTGGCCAGAAGGGTCATTATGCAGGAGACTGTGACCATCCAAAGGGAAAGTTGATTAAACAAGGAGCAGATGGCAGATGGCTGCTGACTTGTTTTAAGTGTTGGAAGGAAGGGCATAGGATATCAGTGCCCTTTGAAGACTGAAGCTGCTCCTCATGGTTATGTGGAGATGATGGAAGATGACTTTGGTTGGGTTGTCAAGTCAGAGTTGTCATTGGAAGACAATAAAGGAACAGGGGTGGATGAAGTTTACTTCTGTTTTTCTAGGGACTTAGGTCCTGAAGTTGAGAATGTGTGGGAAGCACTGCAGAAGGGCATTTCTCTTGAAGTTGAGTTGGAAGGAAGTGATCCTGAAGGCTTGTATCTGAAGAAAGTGAAGTTTAAGAAGGAAGAGAGTGATCTTGTTGGCTTAGTAGACAGTGAGTCTGCTAAGGGAAAGGAGGAGGCTCCCAGAGAAGGAGAAGTCTGCTCAGAACTTCCTGCAAGTTCATCTTTATTGGAGGAAGGACTGAGTTCTGCCTCCACTTCCTTTTCTTCCTCTTTGTTGGTGTCGTCGGAGAAGAGTGAGAAGAGAAAAGAAGCTGAAGTGCTCCAGAAGGTGGGACAATGTTCTACCAGGCATTTACCTGCTTTTCTGTTTATGGTGGGTGGGATTGAAGTCATGGTGGGCTATGATACTGGGTCGCCACAGTTGTTTGTAAGAGAAGACCTCTACTGAGGTATGTCAGAGGAAATTGTGAATTGCAGGATCTTCTACAAAGGTGTCAGTGGCGGAGAAGTAAAGCAGCTGACAGGGAAGTTGGTGTGAGTTCGCACTGAAGTAGGTGACGTTGACTGGGTAGCATATCCAATGTTTGGAGGTTTCAAACTTGAAGGATTGGTGCCAAGAGTTGGCTGAAGAACTGGGGGTGTTGATCCAGCACCTCCCAAAGGCGTTTGTTGACTGAGTGCCCAAGAAGAAAGACAAAAGTTGGATCAAAGATGAAGAAGCACTTGTGGAGCTAAGATGCTTTGACAAAGTGTCAAGAAAGATTGAAGAAGGGATTGCTGAAGCAATGAAGATCAATTCAGAACTCCCTGATGGCACGCAGTGTAACCTACCAGACTCTGCATTCAAGATAGAGTTGGTTATGGGAGTGGAAGCTGTGTTTATGAGGCAGTATCCCCTTCCTCAGAAGATTTTGAAGAAAGTTTGTGAAAGAGTGCAGGAGTGGGTGGATAACCATTGGACAATTCTCCTCCCAGGGGGTGAAAAGAACAATTGGAATTCGCCTATTCTTGCTGTAAAGAAAGTGTTGGGTGGGCATGTTGCTGTGTCAGACATTTGTCTGTGCATGGATTTCTGGGAGGTGAACAAGCTGACAAAGGAGCCAAAGTTCACCATTCTAGTGTTAAAGGAGATGCTGGGTCAGTTGACAGGAAAGAAGTATTTCTCAGAACTGGACCTGGCAAACACATATCACCAAGTAAGTTTGTCAAAGGAGTCCCAGAAGGGCATGGGGTTCCAAATACCTGGCAAAGGCCAGGCGAAGTGGAGAGTGTTGTTTTTCAGTCTGAAAGACACTGTAACGCATTTTCAGAAGGTGATGGAAAGAGTTGTGGGAGAGATTAACTCAGATATCACAATTGTGATCTATGTGGATAATCTCTTGGTGGCTTCTGACTCCTTGGAACAGCATATTGACAATGTTAATGCTGTGATTCAGGCAGTTACAAAGGCCAGAATGAAGTTGAAGCCCTCAAAATGTAAGATAGTGTACAAGGCTATCCAGTTCATGGGGGCAATTGTTGATGGAGACCAGAGAGGAGTGGATCCTTTCAAAGCTAAGGTTTTCAAAGAAATGAAGGAGCCAAAGACAGGGAAGCAGGTCCAACAAGTGTTGGGTTTTGTTAATTTCTTGCAAAATTTTATCCCTTTGTTCACTAATGTTGTGGGACCTCTAGAAGCTTTGAGGTCTCTAAGAGAAGTGGGAGTTGTCAGGGGGAAAGAGAGCGTTTCAAATGCTAAAAGAAATTCTCTCTAAGACTCCTGTGTTAGAAAATCCAGATTGGTCTAGAGAGTTCTTTCTGGAGACAGATGCTTTGCAATATGGGGTGGGTGCAGTGCTATTCCAAATGCAAGGAGGTCAGAAGGTGTATATTGATTTTGTGGCAAAAGCTTTCAACAAAGCTCAGCAAAATTATCCAGTGGTGAAGTGCGAGCTGCTGGCAGGGTTATATGCAATGGAGAAGTGGAGACCACTACTGCTGTATTGGAAGTTTTATTGGGGTTTAGATAACAAAGTGTTGACTTATCTGAATTCCTCACAGAGGAGAGGGGTTTGAATTGGATTGGGTTATTTCAAGAATATGATTTCAAGACCCAGTTCAAGAAAGGTGTGCTAAATGTACTTCTGCACAAACTATCTCATATGTATGATCTAGTTCCACTGGACTTTGGGAGGCAAGAAGNGAGCTGCTGGCAGGGTTATATGCAATGGAGAAGTGGAGACCACTACTGCTGTATTGGAAGTTTTATTGGGGTTTAGATAACAAAGTGTTGACTTATCTGAATTCCTCACAGAGGAGAGGGGTTTGAATTGGATTGGGTTATTTCAAGAATATGATTTCAAGACCCAGTTCAAGAAAGGTGTGCTAAATGTACTTCTGCACAAACTATCTCATATGTATGATCTAGTTCCACTGGACTTTGGGAGGCAAGAAGTGAAAAGAGAAGGCAACGAAAATGGCTTGGGTTTGCTGGTAGCATATGCCAGAGGCAGAGGAAGTGGTTTTTGTGAATTGAAGAAGAAGTTTATAGAAGAACAACTAGAAAGAGTGGCTCCTGATTCTCAAGTGGAGAGAGTGGAGCTGGTGAAGAAGACTCATATGGAAAGCCATATGGGATCAGTCATTCTATATTGAATGTGCAGATAGCAGAATCCCTCATCTTTTTATTTTTGGGATTCCTATCTGTGAATAACCATACAAAAAAGCATTTGTGAATCCCATAACTTTCTGAACAATCCCATAATTAAATCCTGAAATTTATTGGCAAACTAGATCTAGCCAAACGTGTGTTACACCATTGAGACCATGTTCTTTTTTCCCTCTTGCTGCCACACCTGAAACCAACCCCAAAAAACACATTAAAGTTTTCTCTCCACTGCAACTGTTTTCTCTCTCTTGCTTGACCAAACCTTATCTTCATCTGGCTCCACCTTCTATCCTTTCGAACCTACTTCTTCCCAGTTGTCTGAGTGATCATGAGACCTAAGGCCCATGGTGAAACACCAAGAAAGAAGGATAGAAAAGAGAAAGAGAAAGAAAAAAAGCATGAAGAACCAGAAACCCATGACAAGAAGCCCACAAAAGAACCTTCCTTGAAGGGTGAGCCTGCCCTACCTCCCCCAGCTCTTCCACAACAAAGTTCTTCTTCTTCTTCTTCTTCTTCCCAACAACACTCCCCTCCATCAAAATTCACCTTAATGGGCATGGAAAATATCACACAACTCAGGGACCTGGACCAGAGCAACCAGCCAATCACAGTGGAGGAGCAAGTCTGAATGATTCGCCATATGGCCCTGCAGAGTCAAATTTCTGATGAAACCCTTGCCAGCATGTTGTTCCCTGACCTTCCCTTGCCAATCAAGCCTGTCATGGACCTGCCTGCCAAAGAAAAATATCACAGCCAAGACCACACAAACAAGCTCTTCTCCAGAAACTTAACAAGCCACGAAAACACAAAAGAGAACAAGGATGTCACCAAAATCTTGGACAAAGACAACAAAGGAAGAATAGAGACCTTCCTCCAAGGGACAGTGCTCCCAGAGAGTTCAAATGACAGAAATGTGTGGGCTGTTCTCCTCAACACCCTCAAAAAACAAAAAATAAAATGGAGAGATGACCACCAGTCAGTCATATTCCTTCAAAAAAAATTAAAAAAAATTGATGGAATTCAAGGGACACTCCCAGCCAACATGTCCCTCACAAATTATATAGACAACTTGAGAATTTCCAAGGGTATTGCAAGCAACCTCCCTTCCAACTACAAATTCAAGCAAGTAGATTTGGAAGACCCAACTCAAACAGCAAGACAAAATTTGGTTTTGCTTTCCCTGGCCACCAAATTCAAGAACCCTCTCCAAGCCTTCAAGGACGAAAAATTTGTGGACAATGTTATTCGACGTTTTATAGCCTCCCCACACTACCAATGGCTCTTTGCTCCCCTGGTCGACAGAAAAGAGAGATGCCAAATTGATCTTCTCCAGATCATGGACCAGGTCAATTTTAAATTGAAGGAGAAGCCAACAGAGACAATGTCAATGTTCCCCCTTTGCCAAGACAACAAAGAAGTGCTTGACATGAAAAAACAACTTGAGAAGCAGAAGTCTGACGCCTCCAAGAGAGGTGCACTGACTCAAAATTATGGATGCATAATTTGTGAGTCACACAAATTACAAACAGCAAGCAACCACAGTACCAAAGATTGCAAGTTCCTCAGCGAGTACAAGGCCTCCAACAGACCGCATTACCACACAGACAAGGCAAACTCTTGTTATTTTTGCCACATACATGGGTGGGGGAACCATGGGACNACCCAAAAAATTAAAAAAGCCACAAAAACACAAAAGAGAACAAGGATGTCACCAAAATCTTGGACAAAGACAACAAGAGGAAGAATAGAGACCTTCCTCCAAGGGACAGTGCTCCCAGAGAGTTCAAATGACAGAAATGTGTGGGCTGTTCTCCTCAACACCCTCAAAAAACAAAAAATAAAATGGAGAGATGACCACCAGTCAGTCATATTCCTTCAAAAAAAATTAAAAAAAATTGATGGAATTCAAGGGACACTCCCAGCCAACATGTCCCTCACAAATTATATAGACAACTTGAGAATTTCCAAGGGTATTGCAAGCAACCTCCCTTCCAACTACAAATTCAAGCAAGTAGATTTGGAAGACCCAACTCAAACAGCAAGACAAAATTTGGTTTTGCTTTCCCTGGCCACCAAATTCAAGAACCCTCTCCTAGCCTTCAAGGACGAAAAATTTGTGGACAATGTTATTTGACGTTTTATAGCCTCCCCACACTACCAATGGCTCTTTGCTCCCCTGGTCAACAGAAAAGAGAGATGCCAAATTGATCTTCTCCAGATCATGGACCAGGTCAATTTTAAATTGAAGGAGAAGCCAACAGAGACAATGTCAATGTTCCCCCTTTGCCAAGACAACAAAGAAGTGCTTGACATGAAAAAGCAACTTGAGAAGCAGAAGTCTGACGCCTCCAAGAGAGGTGCACTGACTCAAAATTATGGATGCATAATTTGTGAGTCACACAAATTACAAACAGCAAGCAACCACAGTACCAAAGATTGCAAGTTCCTCAGCGAGTACAAGGCCTCCAACAGACCGCATTACCACACAGACAAGGCAAACTCTTGTTATTTTTGCCACATACATGGGTGGGGGAACCATGGGACGAAAGTTTGCAGGTCATTACCTGATATTATCCCACAACAGACACCTCCTCCAAGGACCAATGAGAACCCCAGAGGAAATTGTTATCAAAGTCATGATCGATACCAATGTGATTAGGACAACAACTGTGACCAAGAATGGTACCCAGACCAAGCATGTGGACATTACAGAGACCAACCAAGAAGCCATGACTATGAGGACCGCCAACCAAATGACTATGAGCGAAATCGGAGAAATGAATACCCAAGGAACAGTTATCCAAGACAGAACAATGACCCAGGACCACCCCCCAAACCCAAGGAGAATGTATTACCAGGGTTATCAACCCTACCAAGAGCCAGAACATGACCCGCCCCGATACTTGACAGAAGAAGATGTCAACAAAAAACTTAAGGAATACATGAAGAATCACCCAAAAAACTAGCTCCCTCTGCTCTGAAGAGTCCCATTGTGGAGGAAGAGAGAATAAAATTTATTAAATTCTCTCCAAGTGGCTCCTTCAATTTATTTTATATGACACCAGAACAACAGATGGGAAAACCCCTATCTATCTTAGCAAAAATTAATAATATTGAAACACCAATATGCCTTGACACCAGTGCAGGTGCCAATGCAATTAATACAAATTAATAAGAATTGGACCCGTACTTGGAGACCACCAAGACACAGAAACAGAGAACAAATAATAAACAGGAAGTGATGGACCAGGGCTCTTGCCCTACCCTTCTCTCCTCTCTGCTTTGCCCCTCTTCTCCCTCCTTCTCCCATAATACCAAAATCCCACAAATCACAAATCTCATAATTCCCAAATCCCATAATCCTGAAATCTCATAAATCCCATTTTCTGGTGCTGAAGTTCCTATAAAGCAATGCGGAGTTTTTACCAGTTTTGATCAAAAGGAAGTTTACTTGTTTTGTTTTTACTTTGTCTTTTACTCAAACATTGAAGTTTTCTCCTCTCTCTCCCTCTTCTCTCTCCCTCCTTTGAGAGCAAATAAAGAAGGTCTTAAAACAGACTTTGTTTGCTCTCTTTCTTTTCTTTCTCCTTCCAGCTTGTTTCTGTTGAACACTCAGTCAAGTGCAAGAGAAAGGTTAGGCATCCGCCAGCTTTTCTACTTTTTTCCTCAGACCTTCCCCTTGGGAGATGACACATCTTCCTTTTCTTTCTGTTTTTCTGAGTCCAAGCAAGAAGCCTGCTTCTTCAATTGCTTGCTGAACTAAAACCGCCCTGTTTCAGTTCACCTGTTCAATTTCATGTTGACCTGTTCTCCCCTCTTATTGATCATGACCAAAAGATGAAAAGCTTTGTGTCAATCAAAAAAATTGAACGAACCTGCTCAAGTGGCCTCCATCTTGTCCAGCAGCTTGTCCAGCAGCCAGATGGGTATTCAGGCATCACCCCCCTCCCCGTTTCGTGGAATACAGCCACTACCCCCTGAGCTCAAGGGCAACCCCCACTCAGATAGGTCTCCTTCGCCCCGCCTTACCCCCCCTCTCACCCAGCCACCGTCTGCAAGTGTGCAAGGAATCTTAAGACCAGAAACACCACCAGTCTCCTTGTCCCCGCCAAGACCCTTGACCCCCCATTCCAAAACTGAAGCCTCAAGTCTAATGTACCCCCCCTCTGAGCGTTTTTCCCCCCTTCATCACCAAGCATTGCCACCCGCATCCAGCTGCACCTCGCCTGACCTTTCGGAGCTCCAGGATGTTCTCCTGAAGCAGGCAGATCTGGCCACAAAGATGGAGAAAGCTATGAGAGACCAGGAGTCAAAGCTTTTGGAACTAGGGGAGAGACTTTGCCTCCAAGCGATCTTGGACAGCCAATGAGCAGAAGAAAGGCTAGCACTTCTCCTGGCAAATCAAATTCAAGAGAAGGAAGTGAGGCTGATGAGAGCCATCTCCTCCAAGGTGGAAGTGCAAGCAAACAGGCACCCATCCTTCCTGAAGGACAGAGTGAGACCGGCAAAAAAACCAAGCGAGCAGGTGAAAGAGAAAGGACCTGACGCCACTGGGGCCAAGGAATTTGACCCAATCTGAGAAGCATTTGCGCTGTTCCTCAACTCCAACCCATCCCAGCACCAATTAGAGGCAATGTGGCCAAGTTTCGACACATGGGTATTGAGCATAGCAACCCAGAATGGTTTTGGCGCAATAGACCTGCCAGACATCTTTCCCAAGAGTTGATGGCTAGCTTGGTTCCCTGCTGATGACCCTTCCTTATGGGACGACCACCGACCAAGTCAGACAGTTCAACCCTGAGTGAGTCTTTGAAGCACCTCCATTCAGGATCAGTACTTCCACCAAGCAGCTGTACCAGGTCCCCCACAAACCTATGAATACTCTCACCCCCCTCCTCAAAACAACAATATACACTCTCCAAGCTACCCAGGTAATAACTCCCCTCCTGGCTCAGACAGGACCCAAGACCACAACTCACTGCCAGCAATGCCACAGTACCCTAACCATGCAGGGAAGTTGTTCTGGCCAAGCTTTGGGCTGACACTGAATGGCAGACCATCCAGGTCCTTCATGGCACCTTGCCAGCCAAGCATTACTCCCCACCAGAGGTCCCCATCTCGTTGCAGAGACCCAAAGCCACCCAAGTGTGCTTCACTACCCAGTAACTTGGACCCAGACAGACTGGTGCAAGCAGTCAAGACGGCAGACCTCCCCAGGCCGCCAATCCAGAGAGAATCCTTGGTGGACAAGGTGGCAGACTTCCTATCCCACTTCTGAAGCATGATGAAGGCGAATCTTCAACAAGAGGCAGCTTGGCCAATCCATGTGACAAGAGCTTATGCCAAGCACAGCTATTCCCAGGGTTCAGTCAATTTCTCTTCTCTCAATTGGGGAGAAACTAAGAACGCAATTGCCCACCTCTCCCTTTCCAGAGAACCAGGTCCCCTGGCAGCGAATTACCTGGACACCATCTGACAGAGGACATTTGAAAAATCCCCTTCACTCCTTCT
This sequence comes from Paramoeba pemaquidensis, assembly GCA_002151225.1. Taxonomy (NCBI): domain Eukaryota; phylum Discosea; class Flabellinia; order Dactylopodida; family Paramoebidae; genus Paramoeba; species Paramoeba pemaquidensis. The sequence goes on from MUHK01002683.1 coordinate 15,621, forward strand.
CAGACTGCAGACAGTTGAAGAGGCGTTTTTGCAGGAGACAAGGGACAGGCCGCACAGCCTTTATTCAATTGTGGACAACCTCAAGCCCCCATTACACACATTGGCATTACGAACGTTGGGCAGGTCCTTCCACGAAACCTTTGCAGGCTGCAGGGACAACCTTTTTCACAACCTCCTTCAGATGGAAGAAACGTTGGGCCATCTGTGCCTCTGCTGTGGTGGTTACCAACACCAAGAGAAAAATTGTTCAGCCCAAGCCCTTCCCCACCTTCCAAGAGATCAGTTCAGTCTATATTGTACCCTCTGTTCAAGGCAGGGCCACCTAAGCTTGACATGCTTGAATGAGCTGAGCTTACAGAGAGATTACCAACCAAGGCCACCCTTTGAAGAAGAGCCTTTTCTGGAGGTTTGTTGCATTCTCATGGGGGCCATTGTGGTGGGCTTCATGAACAATTGTTCTCCTCTCACTGTTGCTACCTGGGTCCTTTTTCCGGAGGACATGCTTACCAAAGAGGCAGGCTAGGGACGCTGCTTCGCTGGGGTTCGGGGAGTCGACCAGGTTAGTCAAAAGGACCAGTACTTTCTCTGGGTCACATGCCTGCGCTAAGTGCTTCAGGCGCTTATCTTGCCTGGGGTTGTTACCTGGTGATTTGCTTGGTCCAGAGGGCTTCTCCATGGTTGATGGATCAAGGGGCCTTGAAGGACTACAGTGGCTGGCTAAGGGCCGCCATGAAGTAGATTCGCTCTTCTTCAGGGAAATTGTCTGGGTCCGTGGCTGAGGGGGCGTCTACATCCAGGTCCATCTCGGGCGGGTCATAGGGCTCTCCGAAGTCCGGATCCTTGTCTTTGCCTATGCTTTGGTAAAGGGGATCGCCTGCTGACGTGAAATACAAGGTTGCTTGATAGTTGGGATCGTGGGGCTGGGCAGGTTGCGCATTCCCTCCCCTTGCCTGTGGCGCTCCTCGATTTTGCTGGGGGCGCTGAGGTTGCTGAGGTTGGGGCAGACGCTGCATGTTCAACAGGGGATGGGCAGGGCGCTGGTTGGGAGCTTGAGGTTGGGCGCCTGCTTGGAAGCTACTATTGTGGGTTCTAAAACCGGACTGAGGTGGCCTTGGTTGGTAATCTCTCTGTAGGCTCAGCTCGTTCAAGCACGTCAAGCTTAGGTGGCCCCGCCTCGAACAGAGGGTACAATACAGGCCAAACTGATCTCTTGGAAGGTGGGGAAGGGCCTGGGCTGAACAATTTTTCTCTTGGTGTTGGTAACCGCCACAGCGGAGGCACAGATGGCCCAGCGTTTCCTCCATCTGAAGGAGGTTATGAAAAAGGTTGTCCCTGCAGCCTGCAAAGGTTTCGTGGAAGGACCTGCCCAACGTTTGTAACGCCAATGTATGCAATGGGGGCTTGAGGTTGTCCACGATTGAATAAAGGCTGTGCGGCCCATCCCTTGTCTCCTGCAAAAACGCTTCTTCAACCGTCTGCAGTCTGAGAAGGAGTGAAGGGGATTTTTCAAACGTCCTCTGCCGGATGGTGTCCAGGTAATTTGCTGCCAGGGGGCCTGGTTCTCTGGAAAGGGAAAGGCAGGCAATTGCGTTCTTAGTTTCTTCCCAATTGAGAGAAGAAAAATTGACTGAACCCTGAGAATAGCCATGTTTGGCATAAGCTCTTGTCGCATGGATTGGCCAAGCTGCCTCTTGTTGAAGATTTGCCTTCATCACACTTCAGAAGCGGGATAGGAAGTCTGCCACCTTGTCCACCAAGGATTCTCTCTGGATTGGCGGCCTGGGGAGGTCTGCTGTCTTGACTGCTTGCACCAGTCTGTCTGGGTCCAAGTTACCAGGTAGCGAAGCACACTCGGGTGGCTTTGGGTCTCTGCAACGAGATGGGGACCTCTGGTGGGGAGTAACGCTTGGCTGGCGAGGCGCCATGAAGGACCTGGATGGCCTGCCGTTCGGTGTCAGCCCAAAGCTCGGCCAGAACGACTTCCCCGCACGGTCAGGGTACTGTGGCATTGCTGGCGGCAAGTCGTGGTCTCAGGTCCCGTCTGAGCCGGGTGGGGAGTTATCACCTGGGTAGCTTGGAGAGTGTATATTGTTGTTTTGGGGAGGGGGGTGAGAGTATTCATAGGTTTGTGGGGGACCTGGTACAGCCGCTTGGTGGAAGTACTGATTCTGAATGGAGGTACTTTGAAGACTTGCTCAGGGTTGAACTGTCTGACTCAGTTGGTGGTTGTCCCATGAGGAAGGGTTGTTGGCAGGGAACCAAGCCAGCCATCGGCTCTTGGGAAAGATGTCTGGCAGGTCTATTGCGCCGAAACCATTCTGGGTTGCTGTGCTCAATACCCATGTGTCGAAACTTGGCCACATTGCCTCTAGTTGGTGCTGGGACAGGATGGAGTTGAGGAACAGCACAAATGCTTCTTGGATTGGGTCAAATTCCTCAGCCCCAGTGGCGTCAGGTCCTTTCTCTTTCGCCCACTTGCTTGGTTTTTTTGCCGGTCTCGCTCTGTCCTTTGGGAAGGATGGGTGCCTGTTTGCTTGCACTTCCACCTCGGAGGAGATGGCTCTCATCAGCCTTGCTTCCTTCTCTTGAATTTGATCCGCCAAGAGAAGTGCTAGCCTTTCTTCTGCTCGTTGGCTGTCCAAGATTGCTTGGAGGCAAAGTCTCTCCCCTAGTTCCAAAAGCTTTGACTCCTGGTCTCTCATAGCTTTCTCCATCCTTGTGGTCAGATCTGCCTGCTTCAGTAGAACATCCTGGAGCTCCGAAAGGTTGGGTGGTGTTGCTTGGTGATGAAGGGGGGAAAACTGCTCTGAGGGGGGGTACATTAGATTCAAGGCCTCAGTTTCGGAACGGGGGGTCAAGGGTCTCGGCGGGGGCAAGGAGACTGGTGGGGTTTCTGGTCTTAAGATACCTTGCGCACTTGCAGCCGGAGACAACGGTGGCCGAGTGAGAGGGGGGGTAAGACAGGGTGAAGGAGACCTGTCTGAGCGTGGGTTGCCCTCGAGCTCAGGGGGTAGTGGCTGTATTCCACGATTCAGGGAGGGGGGTGATGCCTGAATACCCATCTGGCTGCTGGATGAGCTGCTGGACAAGATGGAGGCCGCTTGAGCAGGTTCATTCAATTTTTTTGATTGACGCAAAGCTTTTTGTCTTTTGGTCATGATCAATGAACGGGGAGAACGGGTCAACGTGAAATCAAACAGGTGAACTGAAACGGGGCGGTTTTAGTTTGGTGAGCAATTGAAGAAGCAGGCTTCTTGCTTGGACTTGGAAAAACGGAAAGAAAAGGAAGATGTGTCGTCTCCCAAGGGAAAGGTCTGAGGAAAAAAGTAGAAAAGCCGGCAGATGCCTAACCTTTCTCTTGCACTCAACTGAGTGTTTGACAGAAACAAGAAGGAAGGAGAAAGAAAAGAGAGAGAGAGCAAACAAAGTCTGTTTTAAGACCTTCTTTATTTGCTCTCAAAGGAGGGAGAGAGAAAAGAGAGAGAGAGAGGAGAAAACTCCAATGTTCAAATAAAAGACAAAGTAAAAACAAAACAAGTAAACTTCCTTTTGATCAAAACTGGTAAAAACTCCGCATTGCTTTATGGGAACTTCAGCACCGGAAAATGGGATTTATGGGATTTCAGGATTATGGGATTTGGGAATTATGGGATTTGTGATTTGTGGGATTTTGGTATTATGGGAGAAGGAGGGAGAAGAGGGGCGAAACAGAGAGAGAAGGGTAGGGCAAGAGCCCTGGTCCATCAATTTCCAACTCTTCTTCCAACAACATTTCTTCCTCTTCACTTCTCTCGTTCCCTTCCTCTAGCCACTCTCTGTCATCTACTGGGTTAGACCCTTCTCCTGAGTGTACTGGGACCACCCCTTTTACATAAACTCCTAGGTCCCTTCCATCCCTTTCTGAGATTGCTGCAAAACCTCTCTCTCCTTGCAATACTACCCACTTCTGCTTGTACTGAGCTGCCCCATAGGTGAACTTCACCCATGCTTCTCCTTTCACTTTCACTTCTAGGCCACTCTGGGTTGCAGCAAGACCTTCCTTCTTCTTCCATTTAACCCCATGGTCCACTGCCCACTTCTCATCACAGTGTGATCTTGATGCTCCTGTGTCATACAACACTTCTGCTCTCACACTTCTCACTGTAAGGGGTAGCCAGACCCTCTCATCTTCCTCCCCTACTTCTCTTGACTGGAACTCAGCTAAACAAATGATATACTGGGGAAGAAAAGATTTATTTTTTTTCTCTGCCACCCTCTGAATGTATTCATTGCACATGCTTGCTGCATGCCCATCCAGACCACACAGCTGGCATCTCACACCCTCTTTAAAATTCCTTCCTTTCAGGTTCAAGACACACAAACTTTGGTCATGTGCTCTTGACTGGCAAAGTGCACACTGCTGTGCACTCAAGCCTCCTCCACTCGCCCCACTCATGTTCTTCCTCTCCCCCTCCTCTTGCTTCATCCCACGCCAGGCCACGTCTGCTGAGTAGACAATATCTCCCCAGTTTGGGTCACTGAGGAGGCACTCCTCAGACCTGCATACCATCAGGAGCTGACTACTAACTCTCTCTGGTAGTGCCTGAACAAATGTTCTCCTCCAATCCTCCTCTGGCTTCCCCAGGACTCTCCCTATCCTGCATAAACCTGCCCACAGGCTCCTTGCATCTGTCCCTCTAGCTTCTCTATACTCCTTCCACAGCACACCCTTCCAATCCCTCCCATACACACCTTCTATCACAGCTGCAACTGGGTCGCCCCCAACTGGTAAGCTTGCCAGCTTCTCTTGCACAAACTGAGCTGCCTCTCCTGATGACTTCGCTAGCAGGGCTGCTCTGAGGACTTGCAAGTCCCCCTGAGCTCTCTCCACCAGGTATTGGAGCCATTCTAAAAAGGATGCAACTGGCATCCCCAAGTAAAGCTTCTTTCCCTCAGCTTTCTCCATTGACTTTGACATAATATTGCAGGAAATCACTTGTGATATGTCCTGCGACAGCATTGAAGGTTCTTGCCTGGGCAGCAGCAGGGCTTGTCTACTTGAGCTTGCAAATGGAAGGTTGGTTGGACGAAACTCATCTGGGCTCCTTCTACTCTCTATCCTGCTCAAACCTGGTGTTTCGAAACCTCTATACCCTCTCTGCTGGGCTACATTTGGCGACAGTGTTCTATGCAAGTTTTTCTTCTCCTCTTCTTCTTTCTGCCTTTTTTTCTCTCTCTCTCCTCTCTTGCTCTTCCCTCTTCTTCTCTCTCTCTTCTCTCTCTCTTTTTTCTGCCACTTCTTCTCTCTCTCTCTTTCTTTCTAACTCCTCTCTCTCAGCGTTTTCCCTTTTTCTCTCTTTTTCCTCCTCATCCTCTTTTTCTTTCTCTCTCTTCTCTTCTTCCCTCTTTTCTTCAACAAACTTCCAAAACTCTGCTCTCTTCTTGGCCTCCTCATCTAAACTTACTTCTTCATCTTTCCCTTCCATCTCTGTCTCTTCTGACTCTTCCTCACTTGACTCTCTGCTACTGACAAAAACTCAAGAGAGAAGAACTCTCTCTATTTAAAACTCTCCAAGAACACAAAGGAAAGAACTTGATTGCTTTCAAGAAAAATTTATAAAAAAGAAAGAAACTAAAACATACTCAAAAAACCAACCCCGACTTGAACCCCCCACCCCTCCGATCCTGAAATAAATCCTGAAAATAAAACCTGAAATAAATCCCAAAATACATCAAAAATTCCAACAACCAAGTCATAAGACCTTGTCATTCCCCCCCAAGAAACTACTTGTTTGTTTCTGAGAAAATCACCTCCCCCTCCCCCCAGACGAAGAAGAAGAAGAAGANCTCTCCAGCTCTTCATCCCTCTTCCTTACTTGTTCTTTCCACTCTTTCTCTCTCTCTCTTCCTCTCTCTTTCTCCTCTTCCCACTCTCTCTCTCTTTCTTCTCTCTTGCTCTTCTCCAACCTGATTTCTTCTCTCATCTCCCTCAAAAGATCCAACACTTCTGTTGACTCCCCTTCATTCGACATCTTGATCCCCGCTTGGTGCTTGTACTTAAAAAAATCAAATTGAGGCTTTTGGTCACCGAAACATCTAGGAACAGAAAGAAGAAGGAAAACAGAGGTAAGATAGACTCTCACCAAGCCAGACTTTTGCAAAGAAAAGAAAGCCAGTGGAATATTTATTATGACGTCAGCATTAAAAATCCCCACCCAAACTCCCTTATCTCAATAAATCGTGTGTTCTCCCATAAATAGAGCTGAATCACACAACCACAAGTACTTAAATTATCAACCTCTCTCTCTCCCTCCTTCTCCTCTCTTTCATAACCTCTCCAACCACACTCTTGACAAATTCACCTCCTCCAGCACCACCCTCCCTTTTTTCTTCTTCTCCCTGCCTCCCTTCTTCCTCTTCACCACCTCCACTCTCTCTTCCTCCTCAACCTCCTCTTCCTCTCTTTCTTCCTCCATTTCCTCCTCCTCTTCCTCCCCCTCTTCCTCCTCCCCTTCTTCTTCTCCTTCTTCCTCCTCTTCCTCCTCCTCTTCCTCTTCCTCCTCTTCCTCCTCCTCCTCCTCCTCCTCTTCCTCTTCCTCTTCCTCTTCCTCTTCTTCATCTTCCTCATCTTCCTTCTCTTTTCCTTTGCTTTCCTTCCCTCTCTCCAACTCCTCCCTCAACTTCTCCATCTCCTCCTTCTGCCCTACCCACGCTCTTTCAAACCTCTCCAACTCTTCTTGCCGTTCCCGCTTCAACGCAACAATTAGTTCTTTCATCTGCTCCATCTGCAACATCATTTGCTCCATTTCATCCACGCTGTCTTGGCCGGCCATCTCCCTTTTGGTGCAAATGAAACACAAAAAAATAAGAATTGGACCCCTACTCGGAGACCACCAAGACACAGAAACAGAGGACAAATAAAATAAACAGGAAGGCACAAAGAACTGTGTTGAAACTCTTGCTTCAGTCCAGTAGAAGAGCAAGAAAAAGCCAAGGCCAAAACTTTATTGCCATGTCATCACACACAATGCCCACGCCAGTGTCGCAAAAACAAACTCCAAATATAGGTGATCCACACGAAACCATCATACAACCGAAACGGTGTAATAATTCCAAAAACAAATGTAATAAAAAAAACTGAAAAAACGCCGCAATAAATCCTGAAAAACCTGACTAAATTCTTGCACACTCCTCACCCCTCACTCTCTCTGCTCCCTCCTCGCTCACTGCACACCAAGTAAGAAGTTTCGACCTGACTGTGAGAGTGTATGTGTTAGAGAATTTGGACAGCACCAACATCAGAGGTGGAGCAACGCCACATGACAGATTGAAGAGTTTTCAAGGGGACGCCAATGAGCTTGAGGAGAACAACAAGGATGCCAACAAGTATGAAATATCAAAAATTCATGATGTCAGGACCGGAGAAAATGGCCAAGAGTACCTAGTGAAATGGAAAGGTTACAAGGAGCGCACATGGGAAGCTGAAGAGAACATGGAAGGAGCTGGAAGAGCACTGGAACTTTTCTGGGACAGGAAGGAGAAAGAAGATGAAGTAAAGAGGAAGCCTTGGTCAACTAGCCATGAAGTGCGACTGACAAGGAAATAATCGCCTTACTCACAGGGTGAGTGTGGCTGGGGGGGGACTATGGAGACAATCACTGGAAATGGCATGTCAGCAGAGGACTGGTTTTAGGTGCAAACGAAACAAAGGAATTTATTATTGAAAGTTAGGTGCAACCAGGAAGGGGGGGTAGATATGGAAACGACACAAGAGTGGCATCTACTGTGAGGTGCAACCAGGGAGAGTTGAGTTAAGGAGGGTCATTGAGTTAGCACTCATGACATTCTTATAATTAATAAATGGTTTGCCCAACAACAGCTTTTGCCACTTGGGACTCAATGAACTTGTGTGTGGTCTTGAGCTTTATTGAATGGGACAGAAGAAAGGAGTTCTTGGAAAAGGGGAGTTTATTGTGTTATGTTGTTTGTATTAAAATTCCTTGTTTAAAGTGATCTATTCTTTATTCTTTGTTCTCCAAGGGTATTCACAAGCATTTCCATTAAAGGAGTACTGGAAGAAGAATGGTAAAAGTAACTCTTCTTTGCCATGCCTGTCTCAGTGAGTCGTTCGCTGGAGGGGGGTATCAGATTCCCTAGTCATCCTCCCTTTCCCCATTCTTCCTACCAGGTGATTCTCCGCTTCAAGGGCTTTCTGCTGATAGTTTTGGTTCCTCAGTATGTAGTCCTTGGCTCTGTAGAAGTTGACAAGATACTTCAATTCGCTCGATACGGAACTGGAGATGATCGAGGCAGCAGAAAAGTAGCTCTGTTCAGAGATACCCTTCTTGTCTGCTCCCTTTTTGCTGGAGATAAGCTTGTACCCTTCTGGGCCCTTGAACTTGTCATTGGTGACGTAGTGATGAAGACCATTTGCACGAAGGATTCCGTAAATCCTGTCACGCCATTCCTTGAAATTGTTCATGTTCAGCTTTTCCACAGAGCAGTTGTTATTCTTGTATGTGGCCATCATAGAAAAATAAAAGGTGGAGCAGTTGACTCTTAATCTGATAAACTACCAATTCGTTGGGAAAAGTAGTTGTGTACTTTATTAAAATTATTTGTAGTTGGTGTCAACCTTATCGCAACTTGGCGCGATGTGGTTGCAATCAAAAATCGTCATGGCTATTCGATCCCAAAACAAGATATCAGATCTTGCTTCAACACATTGAAAACCCTACCTATGGGATGGATGGTTTTTCATGTGTCTCACAGTACGGCACCGGCAGAGTGAGATAAGTGCGTTCCTTTTCTATTCCTTATTTGATATTCAGCATTGTGAGAAATAATTAATTTCCATTCACGGCTCGAACCTGCAACCCTCAATTATTTCTAGCAAATGAGAATTCCCAATATTTCTTCTGGATTCTAAGTATGGGAAATTTCAGTGACTGTTCCATTTCTAAGTATCACTTTTGTTATGAGAAAGGAACTGATTTCTTTTGTTTGTTGTATTATTAAAAAGTCTAATTAATCTGAGCTTGAATTGTGCTTTATTCTTCTTTCCCTGGTGTTTTCCTCCTGAGCTTTCTCAGCCTATTGTGACTTTTGCCCAACAACAGCTTTTGCTGCTTGGGACTCAACAAGCTAGTCTTAAGCTTTATTTTATGATATAGATGATTTTTGTGTCTCATTAATTCCCTCCCTAAGAGAGAGGTTAAAATTTTAAATTCAATAAATTGGTGCTAGTCACCTTTTTCAATAAATAAAAAAAACATTATCATTAATATCCCCTCACCCCACTTGTCCCATAAATCCTCAACTCATACTATTGTTCTGTGAAGGTCCAGGATTTGAAAGGTAGTAAGAGAGCAAAGAAGTTGGCTTCCAGGCTGAGTAACTGTTCCTAATGGAATTATTTTTCAATGTCCTTTTGTTAAAAGCACAATACCTTGGTCTTAATCAAGAAAAACACAAAAAATCTCTCAAATTTTGTCATATCCCTGCCAACTTTTTGGAAAGAGAAAATTTGAGGCTGTTTTGGTAACTTTCTCAATCAAAATATTCTCCAAGAAGATTGAGTTGAGAACAACAATATTGACCTTACGGTGGCTTTGAGTGGTCCTAATTCATCCAAATTGAGAAAATGAGAGCTAAAAACAATCTTGCTTGGAAAAAGAAAGAGTTTGGCAACGAACTACCCAAAACTTGAAAATCTTGCTTGGAAAAAAAATGGAAGAGTTTGGCAACGAACTCCCTTTAATTTTTGCCTTTGTTTTTTTTTTTTTTTGTTGAAAAGATTCACCAAAGCAAAAAACCTCATTTCAACAACTGATGACGAAGAAGGCGCTACAAAAATTGTTTTGGTTAATTAATTAATTATTCCTTGTTGAGTTCCAGATCATCAAGCGAAATTTCTTCCTCACTGAGATCTCCTCTCTCGTCAAAATGGAACGGAAAGAATCATCAAGGATTGAGTGGTGAGGATAGCGATCATCGCACCAACGCTTTGTTTCACGCCCAGCGAAATAAAAAAAGATTTCAGCGGCCGCTCCTCTTCGCCTTTCTGCTGACGTCATCAAGAAAAAGAGCGTTTTTTGAAATTTTTGAAGTTTTCACAAGGCGCCAACACACTGTGTGGGCCCCTTGTGAAATCTTGGAGCCAAACCCTCGCACCTAAATAATAATTGAATTGAATTGTCAAAACGGACAATTAATTTTGCTAATATGATCACTGATTGATAGAGAGGCTCTCTTTTCTATTATCCAACAGCAGAATATAGAAGGGATATCATTACCCAAATTGATGTGTCTCCCTCTCTCCCTCCATCCCCATTGCAACAAACAAGTCGCCCAAAGTACTATTCAGGGGCACCTGAATTGAAGAAATAAAAGGTCTTGGCCAAAAGTCCCCCAAAACAGACCAGCAAAAACGGGGTGCGGCAAATGACAGACTTCGACTGAGTTGGGGGGGTTCTTTTGGATGGGACATGCGAAGGGTGGGTTGCAAGGCGACATCGGCTGTTTTTTTTAATTATTGGATTTTGAGAAGATTAAAAATCCCCCCCACTTCTGAGATTTTTTTTTTTTCTTTTGGGGCGAGGAGGAGGAACGTTGGGGGATTGTTGGCGCTTCATTCTGCCGGTGTGCAGGCAGGGGAATAAATTAATGTATGAATTGAAATCGATTGCAATTGCAATGGAAAATCATGAACATTACTAAGGGAAAGTCAGAGAAAGTCAGATGACCACCCTTTTGTTCTTTCAGGAAACATGAGTTAAGACCATTTTTGGACGATCTTTTTTTTTTGATGTCAAAAAAACGTTTTCGCAAAGGAAACACACGTTTTCTCTCCCTCTGGCGGCCTGCTCACTCTCCCCCCTTTACAACCTCTGTTGTACAACCAAAATAATGGCAGAGCGCCGTGGGGCTGACATTGTCTTTCTTTCCGCTGTCATCCTCGCCTTGGTCGCCCTCTTCATCCTCTTGTTCGCCCCATCCTTCCCCCTCCCAACTTCCAAAGTCTGGTGGCCCAGCTCCAACAAACAATCCCACCCCCACAAACCCCACAAACCCCACAAACCCCACAAAGCCACCAACACCATCCACAACGCGAACGGGATTAGTCCCTTTGCTGTCTGTTTCCACGTCCCAAAAACAGGAGGAGCCACTTCCTGTGGGCTGGCCTTCTCTCTCTTCAAAGAACTCCACCCCCGTGCCAAATTGTGCCCTATTTTGCATGCCAAAAAACCTGCAGAGGTGTACCTGGAGTACAACCACCAAAACTATACTCCCGCCATCCCCAAAGACAACCCTCGAGACCGAAATTTCGAAATCAATCAGCAGTGTTACATGCCGAGAGAAGCGTTAGTGAAGACCAAAGAACAAATCGGGGAGCTTTTGGGGCGAAATTGTCATTTTTTGGAGACACATTGGGATTTATCTCTTCTTTCTGTGCTGCCACAGAAGCCAGAAGTGGTGTTTGTGACGGCGCGAGAGCCTTCTTCGCGTGCTGTGAGTGCTTTT
>MUHK01002704.1:619-12825 GCA_002151225.1 Paramoeba pemaquidensis
GAAACAAACAAACAAACAAACAAACAAACAAACAAACAAACAAACAAACAAACAAACAAACAAACAAACAAACAAACAAACAAACAAACATAAAACAGAACACCCGTTTCCTATCCCAACCCTTTTCGTGCTTTAACTCGACTGGTTTTTCTTTTCTTTTTCTTTTTCTTTCTTTCTTTTTATTTTTTTCTTAACTCCCAACCAAAGGGAAAAAGCATTGAAAGAGAAGAAGAGGAAGAAGAAGAGGAAGAGGAAGAAGAGGAAGAAGAGGAAGAAGAGGAAGAAGAGGAAGAAGAAGAAGAGGAAGAGGAAGAGGAAGAAGAGGAAGAGGAAGAGGAAGAAGAAGAAGAAGAAGAGGAAGAGGGAGAGAAAGAAGGAGAGGGAATGAAAGAAGAGGAAGAGGAAGAAGAGGAAGAGGAAAAAGAGGAAGAAGAAGAAGAGGAAGAAGAGGAAGAGGAAGGAGAAGAAGAAGAAGAAGAAGAGGGAGAGGGAGAGGGAATGAAAGAGGAAGAAGAAGAAGAAAAAAAGGAAGAAAAAGAGGAAGAGAAAGAGAAACAAAAAGAGGAAGAGGAGAAAGAGAAAGAGAAAGAAGAAGAGGAAGAGGAAGAGGAAGAAAAAGAGGAAGAAAAGGAGGAACCAAATGCTGTGGCCATCATTTATTTAAAAAAACACAAAAATTTTGAGCAGGTTCTTTGCCCACTCTCACCCACTTGCCCGATTTTATTCTCACCTCTTTTCAGCTGGGGATCTCCTTCCCTTTCCCCATGGTTGTCCCTCTGATCCGAGGTGAGACTGCAAACGTTGTTCGAGTGCGGTTTTTTTTATTTTTTTGTTGTTGTTGTTGTTGCTGTTGTTGTTCCAGCTCATCAACCAAAAAAGAACAAATATATCAAACAGATGCTCAATCTCCCGACCATCGAAACAAAAGAAGAAAGGTCTTTTTTGTTGCCATTGCTCTCTCCCCTTTCCTGATCTCAACCTTTCTCCTCAGAAATTCCCTTTCAGAGCATCTTGAAAAGTGTGCTCTTTTCCTTGCTCCACCAACAGCAGCAACAAAGTTAACTATCTTGAACAGCAACCAAGACATCTCCTCCTTTTTCATAACAGAAACTGGAGAAGAAATTCAAAATCGTTAATTTTTTTTTCTCCGAACAAAATATCCCCTCCTTCACATTTCCCCTGACTTTCTCTTTCTCACCCACCACTAGCACCGGAGCTAGTTTGTGCCTTCAAACCCTCTCTACACTACCACTTTCAGACCGCTTACAGTGCAAAACAAATCTCTGGTATGGTGTTGGTTTTGGTGTTGGGATTGGTGTTTCTGTTTTGATGTTCGTGGTGGTGTTTCTCTGCTGACATTCTTTTCTCTGTTAGTCAATGGGACAGTGCATGTGACAATCCAAGTCTCAGAACCGTCTGCAAAAGGGGTTCTCATTCTCCCTTTCTTTATTTCTCCCTTTCTTCTCTCCCCGCATTTTTCCTTTGCCCCACTTTTTCCCTCACTCCAACCAACAGCCTCGACCCGTCTCTGTGCAAATGGGTGACCTGGTAATAGAAGTTCAAAAAAAATCTGACGCCATCGATGAGGTAGGGCTCTATTGTTGGAGCTGTTGCCTGGGTACTGACATTATGAACAGAAAGATGAACAGAGAAAAACAGAGGAATTGATGACGGTTGAAGTTAAACCAACAACAAAGGGAAATCACACAGCCAGGTTTGTGAAAACCTATTACCTATCGATCAAAGATCTCGCAACTGACAAACCAACCGTTAGTTTTCAACTTGTATTGCCTGGAAATTACCTCGCAATAGCAAAATATCATGGTTTCACTGTGCAGGTAAGAACTGATTTCTCTTCTCTTCTCTTCTCTTCTCTTCTTCTCTCTTCTTACTCAAACATGTTTAGTCTCTCCCTGCTATTATTAAAGTGGTACAGCAAAATTCCAAATGGGGGTGGCTTGGGTACTAACCAAAAAAGAGGGGAAATGAAAAAAGAAATGAAATATTGAACTGAATGAAAATAATTTATCCACAATCACTTGTTATTCTTTTTCTTTTCTTTCTTTATCTTCACTCTTTCTTCTCTTTCTTGTCTTTCTTAAAGATGGCTTGGGGACTGTGTGAACACTGTGAATGGAATTCTGTGAATCTGGGGTTAAAAAAACGCGGTTGTTGTGAAACCTTTTATTGAAAATTGTTTTATCAACATGGGTAAGCGAGCAATTTCTTTAGATGCTGAGTCGATGGATGTTCCTCTTTCTCTTTCTCTTTCTCTTTCTCTTTCTCTTTCTCTCTCTCTTTCTCTTTCTCTCTCTCTTTCTCTTTCTCTTTCTCTTTCTCTTTCTCTTTCTCTTTCTCTTTCTTTTTCTTTTTCTTCTTGGTTGCGAAGTGTGGGGGCCTGCAAAGGTGTGCACGGTGGGGGTGCAAGCTAAGTCGGTGGTTGAATTTCCGGGAACTAAGGAAAAGAAGAAGGAAGGAGTCGGCCCAAGAAAGCGCGGAGTGGCACGAAACTCAAGGACAAAGACAGGAAGCCAAGTAGCAAGTCGAAACCGAGGGGAAGATTTCTAGAATTTAATCAGATCCGAAAATCGATGGCGTTCAGAATCGGGGACAGAGCGGTGGAGTTTCCATTGTTGTTTGTGAAAGGGCGCCTCCTTGGCTTGTTGCATTCCCTCGCAACGAGCCTCACTGCCACCGCTGCGGAGTGGGCATTGCAATTGAAATCTGCAAGCCAGGGGTGACAACTTCAAAAAGCATCCCACCAACACCTCAGCAATAAAAATTAGGCAAAAACTGATTTGAGTTTTGAACCATCGAGGAAAGCACAATAATTTATTTCCTTCTCATTTCGAGAAGAGCATTCGGGCAAAGTCCTGCGAGCTTGATTTTATGTCAAAAAAGAGAAGAAGGGAAGAAAGGAGAGAGACACAAACATCAAGAGTTAGTTGAAGATCATCATACTCGCGCCGAGGAAAATTTGAAAAAAGAAGGTAAGATTCAGGTTCGATCCCATTTGTCTCCGTGTCAACAAAATCATACAGTGTCTATCAAAAGAATCAATTCATTCCACCCACAAAACCAACCGACCCCAAGCAAAATACCTGTATCCTATCATGAGAAAGAAAGCGACGCGACAATTTTTTCCCACCGACTGTGCGAATGCTAATCAAGGCTTGCAAACCTTCTCCTGTAGGTTATTTGTGTTATTTGAGAAGAGAGAAGAAAAAAAGAGAAGCAACAACCTCGAGCAGGCTCTTGTGGCAGTCTCTCTTTTTTGACCTGTCTTTCTTTCAACATCCGCTGCTAAAATGGAGTTGTCAACCTAAAAAATAAACAGAGCACAAAGAAAAAGCGCTAAAACCTTTTTTTCTTCTAATTGCCTCTCTTTTTCTCTTTCTTCCTGGGCCTCTCGCTCATCCTCTTCTTGTTTTAACCTTTTGCTTTCCTCGAGAGCCATTTTCTGTGGGGAGAGTGGTTGAGAGGACCAACGAAAGGTCGGAGAGAGAAGAGGAAGGAAGAATGAAACCTCTTCTTCTTCACGCGCACGATCCTCCTCTAAAGCTGCCTGAAACTCATCATTTTGGCTTGCCATGAGGGAGCGATCCATTTCATGCCTTTCATTTTTGGCTTTCATCGCATCCATAAAGGACTTCTTTTCATCCAAAATCTGGCACACAATTCAGAAAAGAGAGGAAAGAAGGAGTCTTTGGTAAAAAGGCAAAGACAAAGAAGGAAGAAAAAACCTGTAACAAAGACCCCAAAAGGGTATCAGCACTCATTGCCCCGCTCACTGCCCCCAAAAGCACCAACTCACCCTCCACTCGCGCCAACACTTGAAAGTGGGGGTACGCTCGAACTGCAAACTGTCTTGCCAGGGAAGACCCTTCACGTGTGTTCCTCCTTGAAGAATCGAAGGTGATAACAGTGAGAGTTGGGAAATGAATGAGGCAGGTGGGAAAATAAAGAGGGAGGAGTTCTTACATGGCTGGCCAAAAGACAAAGTGTTCATTAATAAAGATATTGAGGTTCTCGTTGGCTAAGCAGCTCAGAGCCTCTTCCGAGTTGGCCATTTCTAAGGGCAGAAAGAAAGAAAGAAAAGAAAAGAAGGGAAAGAAAAGAAAAGAAAAGAAAAGAAAAGAAAAGAAAAGAAAAGAAAAGAAAAGAAAAGAAAAGAAAAGAAAAGAAAAGAAAAGAAAAGAAAAGAAAAGAAAAGAAAAGAAAAGAAAAGAAAAGAAAAGAAAGAAAAGAAAAGAAAAGAAAAAGAAAAAAATGAGACAAGCCCTGACAAAAAAATAAAAACAAAAAACAAAACCTGTGGAGTGCAAACAAACCAACAAAAAACGAGAAGTAGAGCTGGCTTCCAAAGCGGCATTCCTCAAGGTCCCTCCAAAAATGACAGGGTGCAGAGATCCGAGTTCTTTCTGAAACTAATGGTAGACAATGGAGTCAAGACAGGAAAGAAGGAGAATGATAATAATGCACCAAATGAAACCTGCTGTGCAACTGTGAGGCGAGGGCGACTCGGACCGCCCCGAAAGAGAGAAGTCCATAGCCAAGAAAAAAGGGAGCCAAGAAAAAACACCCCTGCCACACAAATGGCAAACACCTTCATGTTCTTTCTGCAACAAAAGGTTGGAATGAGCAAAGAAGGAAGAGGAATCCGAGAAATCAAAACTGTCTCGTGTGTTTTTGAAGAAAAAGGACTGCAGGGATAAACGCACAGACCCAAACGCTTCTTGTTTTCTTTTTGAAGAAAGGAAAGATTAGAAGAAGAAAGGAGAAGAGGAAAGATTAGAAAGAAAAGAAGGAAGCAAACCAAAGAACGGAAAGGGTTGAGTCGTCCAAAAAAAGAGGAAAAGGAAGGACGCCAAGCACCCACGAAAACTCCTCTTCCCGCCAGAGTGAATCGAGGTTGTTTCCTTGTCTTAAGTTAAGACGATCTTGGAGGTTCTCTTTGGTTTCTCTTTCGCCAAACAATACTCGCAGCTTCCTCGGATTGATTGCCAAACTTTTGTCTTAAATCTTTCAGGATTCTCTTAATTTCGGGAGGAGATGATTTTGGGATTCTTTGGGCGACCAAAATGTCTTGCTCTGCACCTGATGTTGGAGTCGTTCTCGATATTGATGGAGTGCTGAAACGAGGGGCAACGCCCATTGAAGGAGCCAAAGAAGCCCTACTTCTCCTCCAAAAACAAAAAATCGAGTATGTGTTGGTAACAAATGGAGGTGGAACAAGAAAGAGCAAAGCGGATTACATCACCAATCTTCTTGGGGTGGACGTGAATCAAGAAAAGGTGATTGTCAGCCATACCCCTCTCACGTCGAGTGGTGTGATGAACAAGTTTATTGATCCCCTCCTTTCCTTTTGTATTCTTTGGCTCATCCTCTCTTCGTAGATACAAAGGATATGTGTTTGTGATTGCAAAATCAGCAAAAGAAGCAGATGCACAGATACAGGAGCACGGCTGGGACGCTTCTCGAGTCTTGGTTCTTCAGCGTCTCTCTGCTGCTTGTCCGACACTTTTTCCTCGAGGATGGTATTGCCGTGGAGGTGCGAAAGAGGAAGGAGCAAGGGTGACAACCTGTGGGGAAGTGGAAAATTTTCGGTGGGAAAATGAGCGCCAGTATGTGAACAACCCTTCCCCTCCTCCCATCGATTGCATTGTTGCTTTTGATGAACCGCACGAGTGGGGAGAGGGTTTGCAGCTCGTTCTTGATGTCCTTTTAGCTGAGGGGGGAAAAAAGAGGAGCGAATCGGGGAAAGATGGAAGAGATAGGGAGATTTTTGGGGAAAGGGTCCACAAGCAAAGAGGGTTCAATCAACTTCCTCTTTTTGTTTGCAATCCTGATTGGGATTATCAATGCCGCTGTGGGTTCCTTTTTGTTTTTTTGAGTTTTTCTGAATGTGGCTGACCTCCTTCTCTCGCAGGACAGTTCGGCTCACTGTCGGAGCCTGGACGGAGTGTCTAAAGGCTCTGTATCAAAAAGAATCAGGCCTGGAACTGGAAGTTTCGTGGATGGGGAAGCCAACAAACCAAACATCTCAATACGCCAGTAAACTCCTCGGTAACCCAAGGTCTGTGTTCGCGGTTGGTGACAATCCCAAGAGCGATATCCGGGGAGCGCGTCGTGCGGGATGGAGAAGTATCTTGGTTTGCACTGGTAAGAAAAATAAGAAAAATAACAAGAAAAACAAGAAAAACGAGAAAAACAAAAGAAAAAAAACAATGAATAATAATTGTGTATCGATGTGCGTGTGAGGGTGGTGACGTTGGAAAATGATTCAATTTTAACAACACATTTGGAATT
The DNA here is from genome assembly GCA_002151225.1 of Paramoeba pemaquidensis. Classification (NCBI taxonomy): domain Eukaryota; phylum Discosea; class Flabellinia; order Dactylopodida; family Paramoebidae; genus Paramoeba; species Paramoeba pemaquidensis. Next base: position 6,929 of record MUHK01002704.1, read on the forward strand.
AGGGTGCTATCGCTCTTCTGAGGAAGGAGGCCTTGGAAATGACGAGATAGATCCGGCTGATTATGTGTGTAGTGATGTATTGGCTGCTGTCGAGTGGATCATTTCGGAGTCCGAGTTGCGGGGGTGAGGATTTTTTTTGCAAACACAGAAAGCCAAGATGTTTGGCCACAGAGACAACCTGTTCCTCTCCAAGCAAAATTTCAGCAAAAAAGCTGCTTCCAGCATCGAGGTTGTGGGGGTCTTTTTCACAGCACAACACAAAGCTTTGGTGCGAAAAAGGCAAGCAATACAGTCCGAGCTTTTTCACCTTCCAAGCATTTTTTGGGGGGGCTTCTTTTGTTCAACAATCATCATATTGCCAGACTCCCTGGCATCAGTAACTATTCAATCTATCTTTTTGTGGGGTGGAACCCCACAGAAAAAACTTAAAGGGTGATTTGTGGGGGATCTTCATGGCCATGTGAAAAAGCTTGAAAGCTTATGGGCAAATCTGAATTCAATTATTAGGGGAATTTGAATAATTAGAAGCAGGAAAGAAAACCAGAAGCTGGAAAACGCAACAGAGTACATAGTGCACTCTTCTTTAGTGAGAAATCGTGTTTTGAACCATTTTGGACGTTTGGGAGTCTTTTGTGACCATTTTGAGCGTTTTGTGAGTGATCTCTGAAGCAGGACCAAACGGGAGAGCCCACCATCTGACTTAGAAATCTACCACAACCTTGTGAAGGAAAAAAGAGTCACACCAGACCAAGATAAAGAGACAAAGGACGTGTTCTAGCACTAATTTGAACGTAGTGAAAAAGAAGAAGCGTCTTTTGTAAATATATGAGGATCCCAAACAAAGGGTTGATCCTCTTTTCTCCCAACGATTTTTTCTCATCTCTTGCCCACACAGAAGTGTGAACGGGAAGAAAAGAAAAGGAAAATCACCCAAGAAGAAAAACAAAACAAAGGGGAAAAGGAAATGGGAGGAAGGAGAGGTTGTGATATTGGCCGGCAACCACGATTTTGCAAGTTTTGTTCTTGAGCAGAAAGTGAGAACCCCACCCATGAATAATTGGGTAACCACAAAGAACAAAGAAAGACACCATATTTTTCAAAATTTTTTATTTTACAATTCGTTTGTCCTACGATCGCAACTTAGTCTGGAAGGCGGATATGAACCGCTCGCTCCTTTGTCTTTCTGTAAAGTCCCCAAGTCCCCAACAACGAAGCTATCCCCGTACCCCCCAAACATGAAACAACCACCAGAAAAGCGGTTGGATGAGCTTCGAGATGGTTAATCAGATTCATGCCAAACATACTGGCCCCAAGTGATCCCAGAGAGACAGATAAAGTCGCTGCAGAGAGGGCAATGTTGAAGCGCATGAGACGATTTCTTTGGGAGTCGAAGTGAACTTCCAAAAATTGCTGCATGAGAGAGATGTCGGTCTTGAGAGTGGTTGCCCTCTGTTCCATTTCGGTGGCAGCGTGGTGGAATGTTTCAAAGAGGAGTTCAACCTCTGTGTGATCAGATTCGGCTCTTGAGTGGCCGCGCGCGATGTCTGAGAGATACATCCTGGACATGTCCTCGTCGGAGGTGAGGACTTTTCCCATTTCGCTGCAAAACTGCTGCGCCTTGACGTGATAAGAATTGATCTGCTGCGTGCAGTCAAGCAGTCTCTGGAGGTCGTGGGTCGTTTGTTTCACGGATTGGAGTGCGTTGACCAGCTCTTTGGTGGTGGCTGTGATGCTTTCGAGCTCTCGATCCATTTGTCGAAGTGCTGTGATGAGAAGGCACTCCATGGCTTTCAACTCGAAGGTTTGGGCTTTGGTTTTGGACATACGAGCAATGAAGAAGTCTCGCAGATACGACCGAACAGCGGGGTGTTCGGTGTGGAAAAATTGGATACGATCATGGTAGATCACAACCTTCATTGGATCGACAATGACTAGAATAGATTTGTCTCGCACCACAATCAGAGAGGACCGAATAGGGATGGACGGCTTAAGAGCTCTCAAATCCCTCATTCTTGCTCCAGACATATCTGCTAATTCCGGCAGGGTGGCCTTCCCTGCGTCGAATTCCACAGCCTCGTCTCCGGATCTTAAAAGTGCATAAGGAATCCCCAACCCTGCCGTTTTGACAATGACATCCGGCGAGGCGGGGAGTTTTGGGAGTTTTGGCGGCACAACAAGAGAGGCTCTTCTGTGAGGAGAAGACGAGGCCGCGAAGCTTCGTCGCGACAGAAATGGTGGTACGAGAGCAGGACCAGGTCCTGGTGTTGAGGAGAGAAAGTCGCTTCTTTGAAGAGAAGTAAGTGGGAACAATAAGCGCTGCTGCTGCCTCTTTGTTGCAGTTGCCAAACAACGAGTGCACCCCAGAAGTGCCATCGCCCGTTGAAACCACCAACTCCAACAACAAAGAAATTTTTTTTTTCTTTTTGTTTTGTGGGATGTCCAAATGGACATTTATTTGTTTTTTTCGCTCACTTTCTCCTTTTTTTTTCTTTTTTTTTTTTCACCAAAAAAAAAAATATTTCTTGTCCAACTTCTTCGAAGGCTCTCCAAGCACATTCCTTTTGAGTTTTGATCCCCAAAAGAGCAACCAAAAAAAAATGCTCCAAATTTTGGGGCGAAGGATCTTGACCAAGCTTGGGGCAACCAAACCTCTTTCTGGCATTTCTCACAGTCTGCCCCTCCCTCTTGATGAAATGAAGAGCAAAGATCAAGCACTCGTTTGGGTGGGGAATATTTACCCAATCAAGAGGTGCTTTTTTTTCCCCTTCAATCTGATCTTTCATCCCCTTCTCTTTTTTGTTCTCCTCCTTCATGTTCTTCTTTCTCCCCTTTTCCCCACAGAAACACATACGATCTGAGGTGGATGTGGTATGATGACAACCTTTTGCAGGCCCTCCCTCCTCTGTTCCCCAAAAATGTGATAGTAAATCAAGTTTTTCCTCGTCTAAAAGAAGGTTTGAGTTGTTGTTGTTGTTGTTGTTGGTGGTGGTTGGTGGTGGTAGTAGGAGTGGTGGTGTAGTAGTGGTGGTGGTGGTCGTGATCCTTTTGCTCACTTTATTATGTCAATAAAGGGGGGGCAGTGGTGCGGGTCCAACCAAAGGATTCCGACATGTTGGCCTACACCTCTCTCACAGATGTTGTTAGAGACACCCTTTTGCCTCATTTGCAGCAAGAGTTCAGCAGTTCTTTCAGGTTTCTTTGGTTGATTCTTTTCGAGACTTTTTCATTGTTTGTTTATTCTTTGTTTTGTTTTTTGCCTCTCCTAGAGAAGAACCTCGGTTAAATTCTGTGTTGGGAGAGCCTTTTTTAGAAGACATTGCTGAGATTCTTCCAACTCCTCGTCTCAAAATCCAAATCGCAGATGCTGGGAAATGTGCTGGTCTGTCTTTTCTTTTGTTTCTCTCTTCCTTCTTTCTTTCTAAATACAACCACACAAACAGATGGTACACCTCGGTTCTCTCCTGCAATGGTGGAATCATCTACCTACAGTTCTTTTGGGTTGACCAAATCCAACTCCCAACGTTTTTCGATTAAAGACAAAGAGGTATGGTGGGAAATTGAAAGAAAGAAAAGAAAGAAAAGAAAAGAAAAAAAGAAAAAGAAAAATAGGAAAATAGGAAAATAGGAAAAGGAAAAAGAAAAAAGAAAAAAAGGGTTTTCATTTTTAAATTGAAATGTTTTTCTCAAACATGAAAATGTAGCCTCTGTATGCCGTTTTATCGAAATACGGCCACATACAAAACATCGAGATGTTCACCGACCCCCCACCAAAAGATGCCCTTCCCTACGCTGTTGTCACGTACTCACAGATGGGTTTCTCTCTCTCTTCTCTTTCTCTTTCTCTTTCTCTTTTTCTTTCTCTTTCTCTTTCTCTTTCTCTTTCTCTTTCTCTTTCTCTTTCTCTTTCTCTTTCTCTTTCTCTTTCTCTTCATTTTATCTCTAAGTCATTTTTAATCATTAGAATCTGCAATCTCTGCTCGAACATGCCTCCACCGTGCCCCATTCCCACAAAATCTAAGGTCTTTCTTAGCTGCCTCTTTCCCACTCTTCCCAATTCTTACCCCCTTGAAATGAATAGCATGCATATGTCATATCTTCCAGTGCCAGCAACACACTCAAAATTGTATGATTTAGTTACCTCCAATACAAGGTTCCTCTTTCTTTCTGTCTTTCTCTCTCTCTCTCTCTCTCTCTCTAGAACAACCCCCCCTCTCTCTGCAACAGCCCTCGCTCCCTGACCCATCCTCTCCCTCAAGATTATCTGTGCTCCTTGGTGCTCTCCTCGCGACTGCCATCACCTTCTTCCTCTTTGATCCACTGCGACAGATGAATGTTCTGAGAAGGTATGGTTGATTTTCCTCCCAAAAGAAAAGAAGTTAAAAGAATCTTTTTTGCAGAATTTTGCTGACCTCCCCGAAGGACACATATGAAGAAGAATATGAAGGGATTTACATGGTCCTATTTTCTTTCTTCCTTTCTCTATCTCTCCCTTTCTAATTTTTTTGTTTCAGGAAGGGGGTGGACATGCAACAATGAGAGAAGTTTTAACAGGAAACTTTCAGATGGAACCTGGTTAATTACAGTTTCTTAACAAAATTACAAACCCACCCNCCCCCCACCATTCACCCGACATCTTCTCATTCCTTTCTTCTCATTCCTTCTTCTCTGTTTGTAGATTCTGTGTTGGTGATCACGGGCCCAAATGGAATTGGAAAAAGTAATTTGATGATGGAAAGTGCGAAAGGGAATGGTGCCCTTTTGATCAAGGTGTGACTTTCTTGTCCTTTTTCTTCAATCCCTCCCATTCTTGAACTCAAATATTTCTCAGATTGGAAGAGATATTCACACATGCGAGCAAATGATTGACAGATGTGTTAAGGTTAATGTCCACAGCCACAGAATTCATCAGAACGAAAAAATTTAAATTTTCTTCAGGACTCAGGGTACTTCCCATCATATGGTCTTTCTTATCAACTAGGAAACCTTGTCGACAGCCTTATTCCAGGTTTCTTTTCCTTCTCTCTTTTTTCTTTCTTTCCTTCTTTCCATTCATGAATTGGTTTTAATAGGGAGTAAGACATCATCGCTCAACCCAAGCATCGACGCCCAACTTCACAACATTCTCAGATGCATCAGAAAGGTCTCCTTTCTTCCCCTCCCTCCCTTCCCTTCTAAAATATGTTTTAGGTTACGAAATACATTTCCTGGATCAAAAGAGAAGATTCCAAACAACCTGTTATTGTTTTCCAAGGAATACAGGTCTTTAATTGTACACCACCTTGATCCTAAATCAATTTACCTCATGATATTCCATCATTTTCTAACACCAACCACACCACTACCAACCAACAACCAACTAATAGAGATTGTTGAATGAGTTGGATTCAAAGCAAGCTCTCCCGCTGACTTACACTCTTTGTGATTTTGTGAGAAAGGTTTTTTCTCTTTGGGGATTATTTTTGTCATTTGTCAAAACTCAACCTTGCTTTTCCTTTATTTTTTAGGTGACCAGAAAACATAGGGCGCATGTTGTTTTTATTTCTGACAATATTGTTGAATCCCAGCAATTACGAGGTTGAGTGAGGGAGTGAGTGAATGTGTGTGTTAATATTTACAATCAAACAGGGTTATTTGTTGAGGCGAATCTCTCTGTTGATCATATTATTATGGAAGAGCCCTCTTGCTCCGAAATTAAGGTTTCCATTTTTCTTTTCTTTGTTTTGCTTTTCTTTTTCCCTTTGTATTCTTGGAAAATAACTATAAAATAGTTATAAAATAACATATCATGTTTCAGAACTTCATCAACAAGACTTTGGTACCAGTATTAAATGGACAGAAGGCTTCTGGAGCAGTTTCTCTCTCTCTCTCTCTCTCTCTCTCTCTCTCTCTCTCTCTCT
>MUHK01002715.1:3075-19902 GCA_002151225.1 Paramoeba pemaquidensis
CGTTTTTTTTTTTCTTTCGCTCACCAATTTTTTGCAGCTCATGAAACAGTCAAAGCAATGTTTAATTACATGAAAAAGGACGAGTACGAGAGTGGATCCAGGATTGATGCTTATGAGCTCGTTCCTGAAAGAGCCCCAAAGAAATAAAAGTTTTTTTCGGCAAAGAAAAAAAGCGTTTCTCTTGTTTTTTTCTTTATTACGGTTTTTGGAAAACCAAAAAGGAGATGAAAGAAGAAAAGAAAAAAACACAAGACAAAAATGAGAGAGAAGGGAAAGAAAAAGAGATGAAAGAAGGAACAAAAGAGCGAAAAGAAAAGATGGAAGAAATTGAGTCTTTGAGAAGCCAAATCGTCGTATTGGAGGCTCAACTGCAATCTCTTTCTGCCCCGCCCAAATATTTACCTGTTTCAACTTCTGTCCCCTCTGTGGCGCCTCTCTGTGACCTTTCTGTCTCTTCCTTCTCAAATCTCACTCAATCTCTTCCCTTATTGGCCCCTCCTCCCCTTTCCCCCAAAAAAAGAGAAAAGGAAGAAAAAGACGAAGAAGGTTTTCTTCGTTTTTCTATGCTAGAGGTTGGGTTTGGTACAGATGAATATCTCCCTCAAAGCTCCCCCCCGATGTCTTCTACTCTTTCTTCCTCTTCTCTCTCCTCACCAATGGCATTGTCTGCTGGTTCCTCTCCCTCTTCTCCCTCTTCTCCCTCTTCCTCTTCCTCTCCCTCTCCCTCTCCCCCTCCTTCTCCTTCTTCTCCTTCTCCTTCTTCTTCTTCTTCTTCTCCTTCTCCTTCTCCTTCTCCTTCTCCTTCTCCTTCTCCTTCTCCTTCTCCTTCTCCTTCTCCTTCTCCTTCTCCTTCTCCTTCTTCTCTTTCTTCTCCTTCTCCTTTTCCTTCTTCTCCTTCTCTTTCTCCTTCTCCCTCTCCTTCTCCCTCTTCTTCTCCCTCTTCTTCTCCCTCTCCTTCTTCTCCTTCTCCCTCTCCCTCTCCTTCTCCCTCTCCTTCTCTCTCTTCCTCTCCTTCTCCCTCTCCTTCTCCCTCTCCCTCTCCTTCTCCTTCTTCCTCTCCCTCTTCCTCTTCTTCTTCCTCCTCCCTCTTTTCCTTCTCTGCGATCAAAAAACCAAAAAAAAAAAAAACTAAAGAAAAAGGTTCCTTCCCTCCTTCCCTTCCCCCCTTCCCTCCTTCCCACTGATAAAATAACCAGGAAAAGGGAAAAAGACCAATTTATTTCAAGTTCTCATCTTTTTTGATTTCTTTCTTCTTTTCTTTTTTCCCTTTTCTTTTCTCATTTTTATGAATTTGCCAGAGTTTTAAAAAAATCACCATTAGCGAAGAAGGTCAGAGAGAAGAATTGATGGACAAACGGTTTTTTCCTCTTCATTGTCTTTTCCCCCCCTTCCTTCTCTTTTCTTCCCCTCCTGATATTTTTATCAGAGGACATTTATTTGCAGTGAAGGCAGACATCACGGGGGTCTCTTGTGACGCTTGGTTAGTTCCTTGCAATGAAGCAGGAGGGCATGGGATAAGGCCACGTGATTTTCCCTGGGCTCGGCATGGAGCTGGAATGTTTTCAGAGAAAATTCGGTCTGTTTTCTTTTTGTTTCAAGTTTCTGTTGATTGTGATTGAAGATGTTTTTTTTCTCAAATAATTGAGTCATGACTACCTTCACCAAAAAGAACATTTTCCTTCTTCACACAAATTTTCACTGTCTTTTCCTTGCTTCTCCTCAGATCACAGCCCTACATAGAAGAACCCTGTCACTGCCCTAATGAACCTGTGCCATTTTTGACTTTTGTCAATCGTGTAATTCCTTCAGAAACAGATCTAGCTCGCGAGCACATACAATGGATTTTGAAAGGTTTTTGGAGAGCTCACCACCCCTCTGTTTCCACAGCGTGTTGATAACGCCTCTGTTTTTCTTTTTTTACCACAGGAGTCGAACAATTTGTTGAAAAAGCCTTACATTTTTTAAAGAAGGAAAAAAAACAAAGCCCTCTCAATGGGAGACAGAGATATCTCCTTGCTCTGCCCCTTATTAACACTGGATATGGGGGAGGGAGAGCGGTTTCTGGGTTAATTTTGCGGTTGTTGATTCCATTTTTGGTTGAGTTGGCCAAAGGTTTTTTTATTTTGTTTCATTTTTTTTTTTTTTTTTGAAGGGTGTTTTTGTGCATTTTTAATTGTCTTTTTATTCATTTTTTTTTGAAGGGTTCGATTGTGATATTGTACTCGTAAGTGCAGAGAATGCTTCACATGCAGCAGTTCAGGTTTTCATCTTCATTACAAGCATCTATTTGTTCACCCACCATTCATTTTAAACCTTCTTTCTGCCTCCCAGACCATCCGCCTCCGATTCTGGGAAGCCACCCCCCAAGCAGAGAACATGACAAACTTATTAAAAATCGAGGCCCAGAGATTAGCAAAGTACGCCAAAGAGGATTCTCTCTCTCTCTTTTTTGGTGCGGAGGTATCAGAGGGTGCTGGGTTGCCAACTTGGAAAGGGCTGTTGGTTCGGTTGGGGGAAGAAAGTGGGATGGACAAGGGGGAGGTTGAAACCTTGAAAAAAATGACAAACCTTTTGGACCAGGTTTTTGACTCAACTCTCTTCCGACATTCACTTCTTCAATGCGCTAAAATTCTTCCCCAGGCACGAATTATTGAAATGAGATTGAAGCAACAAAAAGAAAAAGAAAAAGAAAAAGAACGAGAGGAGCAAAAAAATGGACCATCACCACAACCACAACCACAGCCACAACCACCAGCAATAGCATCTTCACTCCAACAGGCTCTTGCCAAGGAATTAAAGGGAAAATATTTTTCTATTACTCACTCACTTCTTGTTGACCTTCCAATTCAAGGTCGAATCCTCTTAAAAAATGCTTCCAATGGCATACCCCCCACTAACATCCACACCAGAAAGTGTGACCACAAACTATGATACCCTCTTTGAACGAGCTTCTGTCCCCCCTCGTCTTATTTCTTGTCCTGTCAAAGATACTCTTACAATTTTACCTTATGAAAGGCAGAAGAATGAAAAGAAGGTGGGTTCATTTTCTTCCCTGTTCTTTACATTCCTTCTAAACTTCTTTTCCTTAGGGGAGATGGTTGCTTAAAATGCATGGATGTGTGAATCACCCGGAAGATATAGTGTTAACTCGCTCAGATTACAACAGATACTCAGAGAGAAGAGCTGCTTTGGCAGGGATTGTGCAGGTTTGCTTATGTGGAAGTAATTTTGTTTTCGTAGAGAGCATAAATTTCCTTTTCCTCATTTCCTAAATCCTTCAGTGCATGCTTATCACGAAGCACATGCTTTTTGTTGGTTTCTCACTGAATGACGAAAATTTTCATAGAATTATGGATGCTGTTCGAGGGGCAATGCCTGCAACACCAACCAAAAAGGTTGTGGTGTGGATAATTTTAGGTGAAACATCACACAACCAACTAATTTTTTTTCTTGTTTCCCTTTGCCAGAGTTTTCCCCGGCTGCCTTCACTTGTTTTTGGGACAGCATTGATGCTGAATGCTGTTGAAATGCAAGCAGAACTATGGGGTTCAGAGTTAAACATTGTGTCAATGGATTCTTCTTCATCCTCCCCCTCTCCCTCCTCTTCTTCTTCCCCTTCTTCCAGTGAGAAAAGAAAATCATTGAGTGTTTTGGCAAGGAGATTAGAAATATTTTTGGATTATTTTGCAGCTTTGTGCGTTGATTTTGGCTCATTTCTCCTGTCAAACCGATTTACAGGTTCATTTTCTCTTCCTCTTTGGTGCCCATTTTGTTGACTTCCTTTTTAATTTGTTTTCTTTCTAATTTTTTTCTTCCCCAGGAATGTTTTCCAAGGAAGATGAACAAATTCGAGAATTGATCTTTGATCTTGTCTGTGATCTTCCAAAAGATGTTGAAAAAGCCACATCTTACCCAAAATTACAAAACCTTTTGGATTCTTTAAATAAAGACAATGATTAATTCTTTCTCTCTCTCTTTCTCTCTCTCTCTCTTTCTCTCTCTCTCTCTCTCTCTCTCTCTCTCTCAAGGGGGGAGAGGGAGGAGAGAATGGGGGGGAAAGGAGCTTTCCTTTTCCTTTTCTGGGTCTTTTTCTTCTTCTTTTTGAAAGTCTTCCTTGTGGAGTGAGAGGGTTCATTGCTGTCAGAAGGAGCGGAAGGAGGAAGGGCAGAAAGGAGGAGGAGAGTCCATTGCTGGGAAAGCTATTTTCTCCCCCCCCTCCCAAAACCCCCTGATCCTCCCTCCTTTCCAGCAACAAGTCCTTTGGTTATGCAAACACTCTTTTTTGTTTTATTACTCAAATCCAAGCCAACCAACCCTCATACAACTTTGAAAGGTTCGATTCTGAGGTGGCTTCACCAACAAGATAATCAAACTGATTGGAAACAGACAAAGCTTCCTCCTCCTCCCCTCTCCCCTTCTCCACCCCTCTCATCTTACTTTCTACCGTCCGAAGGGCATCGATTGCTTTCTCATTGGAAGGGCAATAAATGAGAGATGATGAAGAAAAGAAAGAGGAAGAAGGAGGAGGATTTGAAAAGAGAGAGAGAAAGGTTTGATTGTTGTTGGGTTGGATGTTGACAGAGGGGATACCGAAGGTCGTTTGTTGGGTGAGAAATTTCATATCGCCAGAGAGAACAAGAGGCAAGAAGCGAGGGGAGGCAGGGAGGATAGGAGAGTCAGGGGGAAGAAATCCCTGGGTTTGGGTTGGGTTTGGAAGGTTGGGGAGCTTTCGAGGGAAAGCAATTGGAGGAAGGACAACAAGAGAGAAGGAAGGGGAGAAAGTAGAGGGGGAGGAAGAAGGGACAAAAATTCGACTGACATACCGAAACAAGACAAACAAACACTGAAACAACTCATTTGCCCCCCTTACCACCTCCCGACACAACCTCAAACACTCGGACACCTCCCACTCCCCACCTTCACCCTTCTCCCCAAACAACAGCCCCAATATCTCTCTCCCCAACCCTTCCACCACATTGAAATAGAGATAAACACACACATGACAAGCATGGCACAGCTTCTCCCTTCCACGTATTTTTCTCAACAGCCTATACACACCAAGGAGGGTTTGGAGAGGGCGATCTAAACAACTTTTCATCTTCCGCAACCCCTTCAACGCCTCCACCCCCACCTGCCCTAGCTTTTGACGGACCCTTTCCTTCTCTTTCTCTTTCTCTTTCTCTTTTTCTTTTTCTTTTTCTTTCTCTTTTTCTTTCTGTTTCTGTTTCTGTTTCTGTTTCTGTTTCTCTCTTCCCTGGGTTCGAAGCATTTCTTGCCAAGAAAGTTGGGTTTTGTGCAGTTGGACAAGGGAAGACAACAACATTTCCCCGCGTTTGAGCAATCCATCCAGCCCATCCCCCAACTTGGCATGCAAATCCCCAAACCTTTTTGTCAAGGCTAAGTGCGCCGCCTCCAACATCTCCCCCTTTGTTTTCTTCTCTTCTTCTCCTTCCTTCTCTCGCATAAAAGGACACCGAAACGACTCAAAATCCAAAATCCCTTGCATATGTCGACAGAATTTTGCTGCCTGTGCTAACAACAACTTCGACAAATCCCTCCGCCGCACCATTTCCCCCTTAATCACTCCAAGAGAGAACTCTGGGGGGAGAGTTTCTCCAGGGATCCATGACAAATGCTGCAAAAATTCATTTTCCGCTGCTCTGTAGGCTTCAGCTGTGACTCGCATCGTTGAGATGGCTTGTTCAAGGGTTGTCATTCTCTCTCGGAGGGAAGAGAGGAGGGTTTCTCTTGGGAAAGGAGGACAGGCGACATCATTCATAAAAGAAAGAGCAAAAGGAAAGGAAGAAGAGGAAGAAGAGGAAGAAGAGGAAGAAGAGGAAGAAGAGGAAGAAGAGGAAAACAATGAAGAACCCATTCCCTTTTCAAAACCTTCCCCATGCATCCAAAGCAATCGAGAAAGAGCTTTTTCGTCTTGGCTGGAACAATTTTCAAAGAAGGGGAGGAGACGTTTGTGGTAGCACTCTGACCATTTTGGTTGACATTCTTGGAGGGCCTCATTCACACAGGAATGGAGAAGGAGGGATCCTTGCGCAATCTAGGGAAAGAGGGATGGTGAGGAAATAAAAAAAAACAAAATGAACCAAAAACAAAATAAACCAAAATAAATAAAAAATAAATAAAAAATAAATAAAAAATAAATAAAAAATAAATAAAAAATAAATAAAAAAACAAAACAAAAAACTAACCAAAGGATTCTCCCACAATCTCCCCTTTTCCAACACAGAAAATGGATAAACATCTCTTTCCACCCACCCCAAAAACAAGTCATCCTCCACCTGCATCAACTTTCCCCCCTGCACTCCCCACACCCCCCATAACAACCCCAACCCTCTACAAATTGGATAAACAACATCCCACACATAATCACAGACATACTCTCTCAACTCTCCACACGCCTTCTCTATCTCCCCTTCCGGTGCCCCCGACACAGCCTGGCACTGAGCAATTAACCGTGCTTTCCTCTCTTTGAACCAAACCAAATACCTTTCTTCTCCCACAGCCTCCTCCAAAAGAGATTTGGCAAAGGAGCGAAGGCGAGGATTCGGAGCTCGGGGAGGAAGGAGGGAGGAGATGGTGTGAGCAGCCACTCTTGCGAGGGAGAGGTGCTGTTTCTCAAGGGAAAGGAGGTCCGGAGATAGAACAGAAAGATCGCATGCCAACCTCCAAGGGATATTCTTCTTTGCCTCTTTGCCACTTTCTTTCCCTTCTTCGTTTCCTGTAGGGAGGGGGCACGCAATGGGAAGAGAGCCTTCATAGAGTTGATGACAAATTTTCAAAAGTTGAACAAGGGATTGGACAAGATCCCCCCTGGGCATCCCATTCAACACTTGCTCTGAAAAAAGCTTCGATTGTCGGATCGATCTTTCCAGGGAAGAAAACATCAAAACTAACTTTTGCATCCATTCAGAAATTCCAACAGGAAACCCTTTCTCTCCGCCTCTTTCTTCCTCTTTCTCTTCAATTTTGCTTCCAACAAATGCTCCTTGAAACACCACATCATCTTCTTCTTCACTTCCCTCTTCTTCGTTTCCTTTCTCTTTTTGGGATTCCATTTTATCGATTCCTTTTTCTCGGTCTTTTTTTTCTCTTTCCATCTCTGTGCAAAAATCACAAAGGAGAGAAAGGTAAGAGGAGCAAAGAAGAGCTCTTCCCCAATCTCCTTTGGTGTTCTGGGATCTGTTTCCCTCTCGTTTGAATTCTGCTTTGGTTGGGTTTAGAAAAAGAAATAAGGGGAAAGCAAAACAAGAAAACAAATCCAAATAATTCAAATCAAATTAAATCAAATCAAATCAAATCAAATCAAATCAAATACCAGGAGGGAAGGCTTGGTTCTTGTTCTGAATAAATTCCATAAAAATCCTTTCTGTTTCTTTCTTCCTCGCCCCCCCTTCTGCTGCCTTCTGTGAATTCCTCTCAAGCAATTCCCTCAAAGTTGAAGCAAACAAAAAATTTTCACAAAACGACTGAGAAACTGCTACGATTTCATCATACTGACTATCTAACCCCTCATTTCGACCTCCCCTCCTCTCCACCACCCCAGAAAGCCACCCAACAAAATCCCTCCCTCTCCCCTTCTCCACGACCCCCTTCAACAACCTCACATCATCACCGAGCAATTCCTCGTTTTGACTGGCTTCTTCAAAGAAATTTTCTTTCAGAAGTTGTAAATTGGCAAAGGGGGAGGAGACTTGGGAGTCTTTTTCCAGAGCTTCCTGGAGGAGGATAGACCACTCATAGCACTTGTTTTGTTTGAGGTATTGCTCTGCGCTTTCATGGGAGAATTCTTGAGAAGATGAAGAAAAAGACCCCTCACACGCAAACAAAGAACCAACAACATTTCGGTAGCGAAGAAGAAGACCAAAGCTATCTTCCATTGCGTGACACAAACGCTGATAATTTTTCTCCAAATCCTCATCCAAACGTTGGCAATTATCGACAAAGGGGCCATGAAGAGCACTCAGAAAAATTGGATCTTTCTTCCATTGCTGAACTCCTTGGAGAGTAGAAGAAAGGGGAGACGAAAAGATGGACCGAAAGGAAGAGAGTGACTGGAGGTCCGAAAGAGAGCCAAAAACTGCTTCAAAGCCCTTTTGCCACAGCTCGCACTGCTCCAAAGCTTTCTCAAGCATTATCCGCATACCCTTTTTCTCAGTGAAGGCCTCCAAACATTTCCCTCGAATCCCCTGAATCAAACTAACTTCTGAACTAAACTCCTTCTCCTTCGCTCGCACTTCGGCCTCCTTCTCCCCCTGCTTCCTGTCCAATTCTACCTTTTCCTCTCGCTGCCTCTTGTCAACCTCCATCATCTGTCGCACCTTCCCAAGTAGCCCTCCCAAAGACCAAAACGTATCTCTGACCAAAGAAAGTGACTCTTCCATTCCCCCTCTCTCCCTTCCAAGCACCCAAAATCCCAACAACTGCGTGTAAACATCCCCAAAAATACGAGCCGAGTCTCCAAACAGCCAAGAAGAAGAAAGAGAAGAGACAGACAAAGAAACCCACTCCTCCAAAGGATCCCACAAAAAACACTCCAAGAGAGAGAGCAAACATCTTCGATTCTTCCTCACCACCTCGAGAGTTTTAGACCCACACACCTTGAATGCCCCCCTCATTGACCCAACCCCCAGAGCTGTCTCCATATTTTGAGTCAACCGAAACGGAACTGTCTCTGGAACTCGAAGCGTCACCCCTCTCTCAAAACAAACATTGTAATCAATGTGTGTGATTTCTCCAGTCCCAAAATCCATCAAAATGTTGTCCAGATGGCGATCTCCGAGACCCAAAATGTGGCCAACCATTGACGCAACAGCCATAGACTGTGAATAGGCTCTGACTTTGCCACGCCACTCCTTGCTTGTCCCACTGGTCAACCACAGTTCGGAAGAGAGAAGGTTGGAGGGCGTCTCAGCCAGGAGCATTCGATAGACTGCCAACAAAACATCATCAGGGCACTCTTTCCTTGTTTTGAGATGTGACAACCCTCGTGAGCGGAGAACCGTCATTAATTTCCACTTAAAGGAATCCAATAAACCAAGGGGCTGAGCTTGTTGGGGTGGCGGTTGGGAATCTTCGCCTTCGTCTTCATCGTTTTCATTTCCTTCTCCATTGTTGTTGTCATTGCCATCGTCTTCTTGCTGGGCTTGTTGCTTTTGCTGCTGCTGCTGCTGTTCAAATTGAAGGCCCATTTTCTCTGCCTTCTGCCACTTTTTGTAAACAGTAAACAAAGGGAGGGAATCATCAACCCACTGGATCAACCCACACCTCCCACTCAAAGGGAAAACAGCATAAGAACGAGCTCTCCCGCCCCCATTCGACGACGAAGAAAGCATTGAGTCAAAGAGGCGAAGAAACTGGGTAATCCGCTCGTCCAACCTTAAGTCTTCCCTCCCTTTCACCAAAAATGAGTAAAATCGACCATCCTCCCCAACAAATTGCATTTTTTTCGGCTTGGTTTTGGTGGGAAGGACCAGGACCATTGATTCAATTCCCTGAATACGCGAATTTTTTTGCGATGAAGAGGAAAGAGAAAAGAGAGAAAGAGAGGGAGAGGTTGGGATTTGGAGGAATTCAGAGCGAAAGGAAGCCAGACAGGGGCTTATATCAGCAAGTTTTAACTTGAGGCGGATGCTGCTCTTGAGCTCCTTCTCAACCCCTTGAAATAACGCCCACCCTCGCTCCCATTTCTTCCCCTCTCCTTCCTTCTCCCTGCCCTCCGTTTTTCTGTCGTCGTTTCCTCTCAGATCAACAGAGGGAACAAGAGAAGAAGCACTGACTGGGTCTGCAAACAACAAACAAGCATCCATCAACTTCTTTCGAAAAGAAAGAAGAAAAGCAACCTCATGAGCAGAAGCAACCCCCTTCGTGAAAGTCTCTTCCACCATCCCTCCCAACTTCATCACCACAGGCCTCATTGCAGCATCATACATTTCCCTCTTCTCTTCCTCTGGGGCCTGCGAAGAAAGTGCCTCCCTGAGCACAACAAGGCGCTGACCAACCACTACCCCCAGCCTTTGCAACAACAACAACCACTTTTCTTCCCACAGCTCAGAAACTCGCACCAGCTCCCCAAAGAGAACTTCGCCCTCTTCCACAAGTCCTGGGTGATGAGAGAGCAAAAAATTCATCAATTTGGTGGATTCTTGCCCTACAAGCCTCCTCTGTCGTGTGTCTTCATCCCCTTCTTCTTCTTCTTCTTCTTGCTTGTTATGCTTTTTCCATTTTCCGTGAATGCCCCTGTAACCAAGAAACAAAACGCTCTGGGGCTCTACAGCCGCCACCCCTCGTAGAAGAGACTGCAAAAGGGACGATCAGAGGGGAGACAAAAGGAAGAAAAGCAGGAAAACAGAAAAAGAAATAAAACAAGGAGTACCTGTAAATAATCTCTAACGCGAGGGTGTGGATGGGAAAGACGAGCAAAAACTTGCTGAAGAACAGGTGCAAAAGTCGAAGGAGGGATGGTAATATGAGAGAGATGAGAAGACAAAGAGGGGAGAAACAGACCACAGTGGCTCGTGAGGAGGGAAAGGAGTCGAAGCGATGAGGAGATGCGTTGGTGAGGAGAGGAAGGAAAGAGAGAGAGGTAGGTTCCGTGTGCAAGAATACAAGATTGGAGGAGAGGGTCTTCTCCCTGATTTGCTTCTTTTTTTTCGTCACTTTCTTTCTTTGCTTTCTCTGTTCTGGCATCAAAAAGGAGGTCTAACCAGCGGCATACCCTGAACCAGCCTTCAAGTCCGCACACATCCTCCACCACACCACACACCAAAGCTCTTTCGACCCAAGATTCTCTCAGCTTTTCAGTGTTGTCATCGATTTGCGAAGGGAAGCTGAGGGAAGAAAGGGCTGAGAATGGCCATGTTGAGTGCTCATCTGCAAGGGAAAAAATGAGGTGAGTAGATCAGGAGAGAAAAGAGGGAGGAGAAAAAAAACATACCCAAAGGAAGAGCAGAGACCCACTTGGCAAGCTTCAAATAAAGCATGGCTGTTGCTTTCCTCCTCCCCCTCTCCCCCTCCCCTTCTTTTGGGAAGCAAGAAGTGAAATCGGGAAGAACGGGTACAAGTCCCACGGTAGAATCACCAGAAGGAGGTAAAAGAGGGAGAGATGAAGAAGAAGAAAGAGAAGAAGAGATGCGGGAAAGAGGAAGAAGAGAACAAAGAATGGAAGAGAGATCAATTTCAATTCCCTTTTCAAACAGAGCAGAGAGAAGAAGAGGGGGAGGAGAGGAAACAAGAGCAGCAGAAATAACCCCCAAAGCTTCCCCCAAATCCCCCTTCTTTCGATAAATTCTTCCCTTTTGAAGACAAACTTCTTCTTGAGAAAGAGAAGAAGTTGTATCTGGGAGAGAGAGAAGGCGAAGAGCAGTGGAAAAATTGCGAGAGTTGATGTGGAGTCTGGCCAGTCGGAAAGCAACTGCTCCATGAAGTTCCTTGTACAAATTTGCCCATTCCTTTTCTCTTTCTCTCTCTCCTCTTTGTGGGTCTCTTTGCTGTTTGGAGAGATGGGAAAGGTGGGAGGTGACACGAAGAAGAGGCGTAAAGTGAGTGGTTCGAAAGGAGGGAGGGAGAGAAGAAAGGCAATTGTCGGACTGAAAGCTTTTCAACAGGAGACTTGCTTCCTTTGGGAAAGGGGAAGAAAGAAAGGAGGGAGTGGAGGGAAGAGGGGAAGGAGAAGAGAGAGAGTCCCATTCCTCCAAAAGAGAAAGACATGGCAAAAAAGCAGCAATCTCACCTGAAGCGAGCTCCTCTCCCCCTTCCCTTCTCTTCCAACCTGAGAACGCTTCTTGATCCTTCTCTCCCCTCGTTTCCCCTCCCGCCACCAGCCCCGTTCTTGAACCATACAAATGATGATCAATCTCCCGCCCAACTGCCTCCCTCACTTCTGCAAGAGAAAAGCCGTCCTTCTCTACATCCACCACCACTACCTCCTCCTCTCCTTCCCTTCCATTGTGGAACTGACAGACCATCACCCCCAACAACCCCAACCAAGAAGAAGGAAGAGAAGAAGAGAGAGAATCACCCGAGGAAAAACAAAGAGAAGAAGAACGCCTCAAAAGAGACCCAACCCCTCCTCCTCTTCCCCTTTTTCCTCCACTCTCCCCGGCCTTGAGATAAAATGAACAAAGATGATAATCCATATTGTCAAACGCGGCCAACAACTTGACATTATTTACACACTCCCCTGATACCCCAACCCCCAACTGACCCAACCTCCCCAAATCAGGAATCGCTCCCTTCCTGCCCCCCCTCCCCCCCTCCTCTCCTCCCTTCCTCTTTCGACATAACTCCCTCACCCAATTCCCCAACCCCTCCCAATCACGCAACGCCACAAAACATTCGCTGATTCGATTGCAAACAAATGAAAAATGGTGGCGTGTAAAACGGTGCTGTTGGTGAGAAGGATCCTCGTGATCCTCCCCTCCTTCAAAGGGCTGTTTTCTCTTTTGGAGAATACGAGATATTGCTGCTTGGTAGAGAGCGATTGCATCCTCATACCTCCCCTCAGCCTCAGCTGTCATGGCAGCGCCCCAAGGGAGGAAGGGGAGGGTATGGGATAGGTTTTGTTCTGAGGATCCTTTTTTGGCTTCATTTTCAGAGGTAGGTGAAGGTGAAGGTGGATGGGAAAGAAGGGAAAGAAGGGAAGGGGAAACAGATGAAGAAGAAGAAGAAGGAGAAGGAGAAGGAGAAGGAGAAGGGGAAGAAGGGGAAGGAGAAGAAGGAGAAGGAGAAGAAGGAGAAGAAGGAGGAGGAGGAGAAGGAGGAGAAGGAGAAGGAGAAGGAGAAGATAGATACAACCCTTGAAGAGTCTCCCACTCCCCAATTTTCATTAATCCAAGAGAAAGATGCATACACAAACTCACTAACTCATTCCAGACCCCTTTCATTTCTCCCTTTCCTTTCCTTTCCCCCCCAGGACCACCTTTGAGAGTAAGACGAAGTTGTTCCATTCGATAAACAGCATGGCGCACCACATCGTGGTCATTGCCACAAGCAATTGAAATAGCAACCAATTGTGGACGAATTCGATGAAACCACTCAACACAAACTTTTCGGTTGGCTCTGTAAAAGAGAGTTAACATAACGTCGGAAAGGAGAGAGAGGGAGGGGGAGAGAGAGAGAGAGAGAGAGAGAGAGAGAGAGAGAGAAAGAGAGAGAAAGAGAGAAACCGAAAAAAAATCATATTTTTTTTTTGCAAGTCAGTGAGTTCCTGATGTAAGGCCCCTCTCCCCTCCAATAACTCCCCAAGATCCCCTGCAAAAGCAAGCTGGATCCCCCTTTCCAGTTGCTCCAAAAAATAAAGAAGGAAACGAAAAGAGGTGTTTCTTTCCACAGAAGGGGGGAAGAATAAAGGGGTTGCCGCTTGCAGCTGAGAGGTAGTGGACAATAGAGTCAAAGAGGAAGAGGACGAAGAAGAGGGAAGAGAAGAGGATGACGACGATGAACAAGAACAAGGAGAAGAAGAACAAGAAGAACAAGGCGACGAGGAGGATAAAGATGGTGACGATGAGCACAAAATAGAGCAAGCACTCAGCAACAGTGCATCCACAGCCTTCAGAGTTGCAATTGGGGGGCCAAAAGGAGTTTTCAGCCGATTATTTACACAAAACCCCGCCATTTGCCCCAAAGCCCAATCAATCACGCTACTGCATCTTTCCAAATTGTGTGTGTATTTCATTGGTGGAGAGCACTTTGAAAGAGCCTCAGTAAAGGCAAGGGAAAGGGGTGAAGAAGAAGTTGGAAAGGATAGAGAAGCAGGGGAAGAATCCTCAAACCCAAAAAGGAGTTGAGAGAGAAAAAAGTTTGTGTTGGGTGGAGAAGAAGAGGAGAGCGCATCAATGGAAAACAACCCCCAAACAGAGGTGAAGAGAAAAGGGGAGAAGGAAGATGAAGCACACGTTCCGAGGTCAAGTTTCGTATTGCTGGGCGACTGAAAGCCTAAAATAGAAAAGGATGAGGGACAAGAATAGGAAGGAAGGAAGGAAGGAAGGAAAGAAGGAAGAAAGGAAGAAAAATGAACCAAATTTTTCATCAAAAGAACCAAATAAAGGAGAGCTTGAAGAACCAAGCCCCAGCTGAAATATGTGAAGAATCCGAATAACAAGTTCTCTCCCCCTTTCAAAAACCCTCCTTTCACTTCTAACCGCCTCTATTCCCTCTTCCCATACTTTTTCGTCCTCTCCATCATCTTCTTCCCCAAACTCTTCATCACCGCAGAAATCTTCCAAAACTTTGGCTGCACAGAGATACATTCCGCACAAACGTAGCACAACCTCCCCAGCAGCCGACAAAGCACAGGGAGAAGGACAGAGCACAGAACACAAAGAAAGAATGCCTAACAAGCCCTTCTCCCATACTCTTCTTCCTCTCTTTTGTTGAGAACCCGGAGGGAAAATATCGTGCTGGTGGTTGAGAATCAAAGCTGCCAAATAGCCACAAAAGCGACAAAAGAGCAGGTCATTTTCTTGCACAGAAGTAGAAACGGTTTCAGAGGCAGAGGATGAAAGAGATGGGGGAAAGCTGTAAGAAAGAAGAGGGTATTGACAACACCACCACAGAGATGTGTCACGTATTGTGGAAAAGGAGGAATGGAGTGAATTTTCCAGTGAAAACTCAAGGATTTGTCGAAATTGTTGCTTGGTTGATGGGGAGGAAAAGAAACTTGATAATTGAATATCTTTAGCTTTATGCCTGTAAGAGAAGTAAAAATCAGAAAGGAGAGGGGAAAGAGGGAAAGAGAAAGAGGGAAAGAGGGAAAGAGGGAAAGAGGGAAAGAGGGAAAGAGGGAAAGAGAAAAAGAGAAAAAGGAAAAAAACACAAACATTTTCATCAATTCTAATCCTAATAACCTCATTGACAAATTCAAAACTCCCCCTCTCTTTGACACAAACTCCCGTGCGGTCTCTCCTCCACCCCACCACCAACCCCCCAACAATTCTTTCACCACCAATTCACAGACACGCACACAAAAGCGGTGGTGCAGGAGGATGAGTAAGTCGAATAAGAGAACTTCTTCCAAACAAGTGCTTGACTCGCTCTGAATGTAATCTCTATCTCCAACACTAAGGTGAAAAAAGGTTTTGGGGTGGAGAGACGAGGAAGAGCACTCCACTCCTCCCTCTCTGCTCACCAGCACATCCCTCACAAACTTCATTTCCTCAAATAAATGCTCAACTGCGCACAAAACCGCATCATCTGCTCCCACCTCCAAAAAGTACATAAAAAGTTGAGCAACAGACACTCTCCCCCGATGGTACTCCCCTCGACATCGCAGCATCATCATGATGGGACTACAAAACAGCACACTTTGCACATGGAGGGCATTCAGCCCCACCTTCGCTGCTAACTCCCCTTGGACTGCTGGATTTGCATTTGTGTCATCGATTTTATGGACGCCACTGCCCCCTCCTTCCTCAGCCATACATTTAACAACACACAGCATCATCTCCAAAACTTTCACAACATCAAACCGAGGGTCGAGTTGCATCACTAAGAATGGCAAAACTGTCAAAAAATGTTTGTGAAAATGCACTGAGGAGTGACTTTGAACCTCTGCAGCATTCACAGAAAGATTGGGTGGGGTGGGAAGAGATGAGGAGGAAGAGGATGGAGTCACCCCCATCAGCCGCATTACCTCGCACAAAAACTCATTCCCTGCTCGAACGAGGAGAGGAAAGGCAAAATGACGGTTTGCTTGGATCATAACAAGACAAATCCTCCCCCAAATGGCATTTGATTGGGTTGATGATGGATCTCGCGGGCCAGCAAAGATACAGCCAAGGTGAAGAGGGCCCAGCCCCCCAACGACATTTGTGATGAGGGAAGTAAAGCGGACCAGTTTTTTTGCAACAGTTACCAGGTCTTCAGATCTGTCTTTGTCTTGGGGAGAGGATGAAGAGGAAGAGGAAGATAATGAAGATGATTTGCTGCTATCAGTATTGTCAGAATCAACGATGTTACCAATCTCGCCCTCACTCTCCACTGTCTCCCGCTCTCTTTCCTTCTTCCTTTCATTCATCATCTCAAATGAAAACGTTCCCCCAAAAGGAACAAAATGAGGGATCATGTCCACATACTGCTGGACCAACACCTCCATATCTGTCACAAACTGACTCAAAAGCGAGCGTGAAAACGATGCGTTCACCCCCCACAGCCTCTCCCACATCCGAAGAGCAGAAGAAATCGAAAAGAGAACATCAGGGGAAAGAGAAGGGTCGAGAAACCACCCAACTAAGATATCAATGGTGTTTTGAAACTGGCGGGAGGAGAAGAGGGGGGGATAAAGGCTTCCAAGAACAGAAGAAATGGAAACTGCAAGGACAAGGTTGGGGGGGTGAGCGACAGTTTCGAGGAAGGATTGGAGGGAGAGATGAATCAGAGAGAATTGGGGAGTGGGGGAGGTGTGTTGTTGGAAAGGGGGGGTTGTTGGGGAGGGAGAAGAGGAAGGGAGGTGGTTGGCAAGTTCAAACGAAATGTATTCTCGAAGAGCAAATAAGCACACATAATGCCCAAAATCAGAAGAAGAGGAAGGGGAAGAGGAAGAAGGGGGAAGGGGGACACCAGTAATTCGATCGCACAACCACTGCAAGAGCCGCAAAGAGTGCGGCTGCTTCAACATCACCCCCACCAACCCAATCAAAGGAGCAACAGAAAGAGAAAGAGTTTCATTCAAAGGGGGAAACAGGACAGATCGCAACTGGGGCAAAAACTTTTCCACAATCTTCATATCATTCAAAGGGATGAACGGTTCTCCCCCTTTCTTTTCCCCTTTCTTTCCAACCCCTCCTCCTCCTCCTCCTCCTCCTCCTCCTCCTC
>MUHK01002726.1:3014-23444 GCA_002151225.1 Paramoeba pemaquidensis
TCTTCCCCTCCCTCCTCCCCTCCCTCCTCCCCTTGCTTTTCTCCTCCCCCCTCTATCTCCTCCCCCCCTCTCTTCCCAACTGTTATCGTTTCAGCGAAAAAAGCAGAAGAAAAAGATTGTGACCCTGTGAAACAGCTAATGCTTCAGCGAGCAGAAGAAAAATTAAAACATATGGAACATCGGCATGACTCGAAGGTGTGGGCGACCTGGAGGGGAGAGAAGCTGGCCTTGGTGGTTAACTGTCTTGCTCATGTTGACCTTGAATGTAAGATAATTTTTTTTTGTTTCTTTTCCTTCTCCCACTTCTCTTCCTTCTAATCCCCACTTCCAACCCCCCCACACAATCCACTACAAAAAGGCAATGTTCTTTCTTTTGGAACATTATTTATTACTAATTTTCAGCTTGTTTTTCATCCAATGGTGATCCGAGATGCAGGATTGAAGATTTTTTCGAGAGGGTGGAGGTGAGTTGTGGGGATACCATATTATTACTGTTGGGATTTCAACTTTCATCTCCTTCGGATCATGTCATTGAAACACTCCAAATTTTTTCTTTCTCTTTTTGAATCATCCCTTCACTAGGGTTCCCCTTGGAGCAATCTCTTCATTTTTTTTGATCTCGCGGGAGGGGGCTGATGATGGGTTTTTTTCTGGAGTTCAGATCGAGGTTTTTGTTTTATTTTTTGTTTTTTTTGTTTTTTTAGAAAAGAGGGAGGGAGAGGGAGAGAGGTTTTACTCCACTTTTTGCTCATCAAAACAATAATCATAATACAAAAAATACTTCATTTCCCCAGTGCAAGAACTTTGACACCATTCGTCTCTCCAATACCCCCCTCAACAACCCTACCCTTCCCCCCACCACCTCTATCTCCAACTACCTCCAGTCTGTCCTTTTTAAGGTTTGTGTGTTTTATGTTCATTTTTTGCTCCAAAACAATGAATGCAACCCATTTTTATTATTCCAAACAAAACAAACAAAAAAAAAAAAACAGATCTCAACTCCAAGGTTCTTTGCCTTCGAAAAAAAGATGGATATCTCTCCTGAATTTGATGGTTGGTTTGTTTTTGACCCTTTACGAGAGTATCACCGCCTGAGATTAACATCAGTTGGGTGTAGGTTTGAAGAGAAGGAGGGGCAAGGGAGAGGGGGTTTTTTTGGATTTGGGTGGGAACGGGGGATGGCTGTTGTAATTGCGTTGTTGTTGCTGTTGTAGATTTGAGTTTCTGGTTTTGGTTGGGATTGCTCGTTTTCGATTTTGTTTCTAGGGTTTAACTAACAGAACATTGATACCAATAAACCAACAACAAATATACCATCCAAACGACCTCAAATAAACCAAACCAAACTCACACCCAAAACCAACCCAACACCAACCCAAAACCAGACTCGTCACAACCAACACATCTTATTCATTGTGCCAAACTTACCCAAGTTATTTTATCACTTTGGATAACATAAATGATAACGAACTCAAAACAATTGCCAATTTTCGATCGAAAGGAAGGGTTCCTGCTGTTGTATGGCGCCACTGGGCCGTAAATGTTTGTTTTGTTTTTTGTTTTGTTTTTTGTTTTTTGTTTTGTTTTTTGCTTTTGCATTGTGTGGGTTGAAAAAGACCATCAGAGAGGAAATCAATTTTTAATTCTATCAAATTCTCCCCTTCCTGGCAGTCTTTTTTGGTACGCTGCAGTCAACCGCGGTCTGGGATTGTTCAAGCTCGATGTAAAGAAGACGAGGCATTTTTTACGAAATTAAGGCACAAAAGCACAGATTCCACAGATCTTTTGGTTATTTGTTGTTGATGGGGCTGTTTCTTTGATTATTTTTTTGATTTGATTTGTTTTTGGCTTGGTTTAGGTCATTTGATTTGGTTTTAAATTTCCTTTCCCAGCTTGTTGATGCCCGACCTGCATTAAATGCTGTTGCAAATGTCCTGCGTGGGGCTGGTCCAGTTCGTAAACTTGGGAGGGAAGGGAGTTGGGGAGGATTATTTTTTCCCAACTAATCAAAAAATTGTTTACAGGAAAATATGGAAGTTTATCAAGACTGCCACCGAGAGTTCTTGGGAATTGCAAACATCCACAGGTGAGGGAAGAGGAGAAAAACGGACAATGGTTTTACTTACTAAAAACTAACCAACCAACCAAACCAACCAAAAAATACAAAATGCACACACAGTGCGCGGCAAGACTACCACCGACTCCGCAACCTCATCCTCAAAAATCATCACACCAACACCCCTGTCACGTCCAAGGACATCAAAAGTACTGGATGGCTCGTCCACACCCGCCTCTTCCTCGAAGGATCGAAACGAATGGCCCAAACACTCAAAAACGGGACATCTGTGGTTGTACACTGCAGCGACGGGTGGGACCGCACCCCAGTTCTCTCTGCTCTCTGCCAAATCATGCTTGATCCCTTCTATCGGTCCATTCGAGGGTTCGAGGTCCTCATCGAAAAAGAATTTTGCTCCTTTGGCCACAAGTTTCAAGACCGAGTTGGACACCATCTCCCCCCCACAGAAAAAGAATTCGAACGAGCCCCCATTTTTCTCCAGTTTATTGAGTGTGTATGGCAGCTCACTATCCAGTTCAAGCAGGCGTTTGAGTTCAACGAGACCTTCCTCCATCTTATCCTCCATCATTTGTATTCTTGTCGGTTCGGGACGTTTTTGTGCAATTCTGAATATGAGCGAAGGTCTCTTGGGGTCTCCCAGCGGTCAGATTCTCTCTGGACTATTGTTAATTTGGCGGTTGAGAAGGCGAAAACACTCACAAATGCCCTTTATGACCCTGATTATCAAGACCCAATTTTTCCAAATACCACCAAAGTGAAGTTTTGGGCAGAGTATCACCGCCCAAGCCTGAATTATTCCTAAAAATTAGGGGGGTATGATATTTATTTGTTCAATAAAAAGAAAAAAGAAAAAGAAAAAAATCCCTCGCTCACATTTGATCAACCATACCCTCTTGATCAAATTCACCTTTCCCTCACTGATCTTTTTCTTAACATCAAGGGATAGTCAAGTTTACTTTGTGGAGCTGGCCAAAAGCCCTTGTCCTCCCTCCAATACAGCGGTGGAGATTAGTTTGCGGGAAATATGGAAATGTATGTGTTGGGTTGTTATTGTGTAGGGACCAAAAAGCTGCCATGATAGTGTTTATTTTTTTTTCTTGAGCATGGCCCCTTGCTTATTTGTCATCCCCCATTTTAGCATCTTCCTTGGCCTCTTCCTTGGTATCTTCCTTGGCCTCTTCCTTGGCCTCTTCCTTGGTATCTTCCTTGGCCTCTTCCTTGGCCTCTTCCTTGGCCTCTTCCTTGGCCTCTTCCTTCGTCGCTTCCTTGGCCTTCGCCTCCTCAAAAACAACCCCCCTGCCTTTCAGCATCATTTGAACTGACAGTCTCTCTGTTTTGCTCAACAACAAGTGGCACGACTGCCTCCCCCTCCAACCAGAAAAGAACTCTCGACCGGCGGGCCCCTCATCAAAATCAACTCCAAACACGACGCTCCCGTTTTTTTGGGCCTCAATTGATGCACGAGCCGCAGGAGAAAACTCCGCAAAGATGGGGTTTTCTTTTGTCAACAACAACACAAAGTCATTCTGGCTGATTCGGGAGATTTGCTTTGTCATGTGGGGGTAGATGGCTTGCAACCCTTCGTTCACGAGACGATAGAGACACCCAATGTCGTCTTTGGAATTGTGCTTGGTGAAGACTTTGAGGCCCGTGTTCACAACTTGTGATTTGTGGTTTCGGTCGGCGATGAAAAAATCACGAACACTGTCGGAAATGAAGAAGATTGACCTGGCACTTTCCTCCGATCTCATCATCATATTTTTCCCCAACAACGAAAGGCTAATCCCAAAAAAGTCAGCGATCCTCTCTGCCTCTGGTTGCATCTTATCTCCCAATTGAACGAAGGGGGCTTCGGCTTTGGAAGGGACATAGAAGGTCTTTTCTTCGGAGGAAGAAGAGGAAGAGGAAGAAGTAGAAGGATCCTCACCTTCTCCCTCTGATTTCAACTTCTTTTTTGGAGGGGACGAGGGCGCTGTCGTTTCCGCTTCAGCCTCCGCACTGTCATCAATAACGGCGGCTTCTCCCTCTTTGTCTTCTTCTTTGTCGACGTCGGCACCTTCTTCCGACGTCTTTTGAAACACAGCAATAAAGAAACCGCCAGTGTCTTGGAGGTGGTGATAAACACGAAGGCACCGTTCGATGTGGAACTTCTTGTAATCTTCCTCAGAAGGAGGGAAACAAGTTTCTGGAACCTTCACCTTTCGGTTGTAAGGCAAGTCCTCATGTTTGTCATACCACTTTCGATCTTTGTCATACACACGCCACGTTTTCAAGGGAGCTGCTGTCTTGAAGTTCGGCAACTGTTGAGAAACGTCGACCAACTCCATGAAGGGGCACTTCTCCAACAACGCGCAGACAATGGCTTCGTTTTCGATCGGGTTCAGAGAGCAGGTCGAGTAGACCATCCTCCCTCCGTTTTTCAATAATTTGATACCCCGGCGAGCAATGCTGATTTGGAGGCGGTGGAGAGCAAGAGCCGAAATTGGCGACCACTTTAACCAAACGTCGGGATTTTTGCGAGAGGTCCCATCCCCAGAGCAGGGTACGTCGCACAAAATTCGATCATACTGGAAAAATTCGTTCCCTTCCCCCCTGTCTTTCAAGAACAACAAGGGGAGCTGCTGCGCGGGGCCTTTCGTGACCAAAAAGCAGGGACTTTGCAGGCGCTTGAGCTGATGAACGAGGGTATGACATCGCTTTTCGTCAACGTCGTTTGCAACCACCAATCCAGCTGGAATGGAAGGTCAGCGCATATGGGAGAGGGAGGGATGGGAATACAGGGGAAAGGAAAAGGAAGAGAAAAACTCACTTGGCAAGGATTTGGGGTTTTCCAAAACATCGCGATGCAAAAACTCGATAATTTGACAAGTTTTGGAACCAGGAGCCGCGCACATATCCAAAACTCGATGATCAGGCTGCACGTCCAATAAGAAAGGGGGGATCATGCTCACCGCCTCTTGCCTCGAGACCAAACCGCTTTCTGTTTGGGAGGCGATGAAGGAATGGAATTCCTTCAACTCCTCGTGTTGGCGATTCTTTCGAACTTCGTTTCGGCTCAAAGTGTAACTCCAACCGAGGTTGTTTGGATACCAAGGAAGGGGAGAAGGGGGGGGTGGGGATCTTCCGTCGTCCAATGTGACGTTTTTAAGCTTCGGGACGAAATGATTCTCCATTTGAGAGCGAACAGATTCATGGTATGGAGAAGTTTGGGTGATGCGAAAGGTCATGGGGAGGAGAATGTGGGTTACCTCCCAGAAGCGATCCCACTCCTCATCGGTGTCGAAGATCTTGAGGCCTTTGTAGTACTCAATAAACATTTCATTCGTAGTCGGGAGATCGCGTTGAGCCCATCTCTCTGGCTTTGCGTCCTGTCGGAAGACGTTGGCCTTTCCCCTCTTTCTCTTTTTTCCCATGGCGATGAACGTTGGAAAAAGACAAAAAAAAACGGGGGCAAAAAAGGGGTCCAAATGAAAATTAATGGATTCTTTGAAGAACCTTTAGGTTTTGGGAAGGGAGTCTTTCGAATCTCCTTCTCCTTTAAAAAAGATATTGGGTTCCTTCTTCTTGCATTCACTTCTCTCCTTGCACCTGCTCTTTTTCAAGTGGACACAATGAGCCACCTCCCTTGCCACCTTCCTTGCAGATTTCTTTCAACAAAATTGGTGTGGAGCTTGACGGCACATCACCGGTAGCGGACTGGACGGAAAGCTGCGTTCGTTTCGTCTCTGCCCTTCTCTCCTTGCGTTTTCGTGGCCTGGGTGGTCGAACCATTGGGAGCTTCCTCGTTCGGCCGCCAAAGCCGCCTCGATTTCTTGCTGGCGAGGGGTCAGTGCTCCCCGTTTGCGGTTCTCTAAATCCCAGCTCCCACCACTTGATAACAGATGATCCCTTTCCCCCTGCAGAGGGAAGCGGCCAACACGGGGCGCCAGATGCTTGGGAGAAAAACGAAGAGGGAGAAGAGGGGCAGTATCCATCAACCGACGGCAGGAAAGGTGTACTATCAGGTGTATCAGTGTTTCCTTCGCTTTGTTCTTTCTCAATTCTCGCTCCGTCCTGCTCTCCAGGCGCCCTTTCGCTTTCCATTGAAACCAACGAACACTCCTCCGCAAAAATGCTTTGCAAATTGGTCAGATAATCTCGCTTCAGTCGCTCCCTTTTCCTTATCAAATCGATCATAAGACGACCGCGATCCAGATCTCTCCTCAAATTCACCAAAGACAAAAACGTTTCGACGTCAGAACGTGTCTTATCTCCTTTCCTGCCCCCCCTCACGAGGAGTTTCTCGCTTTCCACCTGAGTTTGAAGGCGCTGAAGAAGGGGGAGGAAATGGTTGTTCTCCTTCTTTTGGAACCAATAAGTAAACATCGCACCCAAAACACATTCGGGGATCTTTCTCGACTTGGGGTTGGTGGGGGAATCTAAGAGATCCTTCTCCCCAGAAGAGGACCCATGAACTTCGTGGTCTCTTTTCAAGATAGAGAAGAGGTGGGGGGTGATGAGGTACACTTGTCCACACTTTTGATACGTGTTCGTATTCTTCGATGCCACAAACTTGGAGTGCAAAGAGCAGTACGCGCGTGCAACTTTTTTCCCACGCTCCTTCGCCACTTCCATGTGTACCCCTAAGAAACGGTGTTAAGAATGGTGAAAAAGATATGAAAGACAATAAAGAAACAAGACAAAAAAGAGATTGCAAGGTAGGAACTGACCTGCATACAGACCGCACAGTGGGTGAAATGCAGCACAACAGTATCGGTTCTTACATTGCAAACACGCCCCACCTTCCCTTTGACAAAACATACACGACAAAGCAGAAGCACTCCGAGGAACCCCATCGTCCACATTCACCACTTCCTTCATTGTATGGTCACGGTACTTAAGAGAGGGGAACATCCTTACACACACACCATGGACCCACTTATCTCCACTCGCTTTTTTGAACACCCCTCCTTCCAGCAAACAAATACAACACCGAACGGCTTTTTCATCTTTTGCAAAAGGGGACATTGGGGAACCAAACCCTGTGTGGAGCAAGGGAGAAGATGCTGTTGGGGAGTTGAAAGAAGGTGATAAGGGGAACGTTGGCGAGGAAGCGGGGAGATGGGGGCCGGACAATGGACTCAAGGGCGACCCTGCCCATCTCTTCGGTCTTCTTCGAGAGCTTCTTTGAAGAGGAGATGGAGAAGGGGGGAAATAGGGAAGAGGCCGAGGAGTAGAAGGAGAAAATACAGGGGAAGGGCAAGGGGGTGAAAGAGGGAGAGAAGGCTCCATTTGAGAAGGGGAAGAAGCTGAAGGTAAAGAAGATGATGAAGATGAAGATGAAGATGAAGATGAAGATGAAGATGAAGATGAAGATGAAGATGAAGACAATGAAGACAATGAAGAAATTCTTCTCCGCTTGCTTCGTAAAGAATTCGTTGAGTCCGATGATTCCTGACAGCTAGCTTCTTCAGCTTTCTCCTTCCTTGTGACCATGGGGGCTGGGGATCTTGCAGCCAGCTCATCTGTCTTCCCTCTGAACCTGGCACTTCTCCTTGGTGATTCCTCACCCTTCAAGGATTGAACGTTCTTTTCGCTCTTGTCAACCGTGACGCTCTTTCCTTGGCTTCCCTTTTCTTTCTTCTTACTCTTTTTCTCTTGCTTTGTCTCAGTTGTTTTGGTGTTTTTGCAGGGAGGGGAGAGGCCAAAGTCGTGGAGGGTGGCTTGACGCCTGTTCACAGGAGACCGTGGGAAACTGATCGGAGGGAGTTTGATAACTGGTTTGGTTGGACCCAACACAGGGCTTTTGCGAGGGCTTTTGCAAGGGCTTTTGTGAGGACTTTTGCAGGGGCTTTTGCGGGGGCTTTTGCGAGGGCTTTTGCAAGGGCTTTTCTCCTTATCTCTTTCCTTGATTTCAGTTTCTTGCTGGCTTGGCTTCTTTCCCTTCAACTCGAGATTACCAGCTCTTTGTTGTTGAGAGTCTTTTTTTCTCTCTTCGGCTTCAGCCTTGACTTTGTGGCTTTCACTTTCAATCCGGTCCAATCTCGTTTGAGACCTCGTCAATCTCGGTGTCAACTGTTCTTGGGGGTCGTTGTTCTTCGGTTCAGGCTCAGTTTCGAGTTTCACCCCCTTTCCTTTTTCCTTGAGCTCCTTCTTAGACCTCGATCTCAGGCGCAAAGGCGAAAGAGGCACAGTTTCTGGCTCGTTTCCCATTGGGACTTTATCTGCTTTTTTCTTGTCCTCCCCTTTCTTTGATCTCGATCGCAAGCGTGGAGGCGAAAGAGATACTGGCTCGGGCTCCTCTTCGACAACAGTTTCATCTGCTTCTTTCTCAGGGCTCTTTTTTGATCTCGATCTCAGACACGGAGGCGAAAGAGGTACTGACTTGGGATCCTCTTCAACAATAACTTCACCTGCTTCTTTCCCGGGCCTCTTTTTTGATCTTGATCTCAAGCAGGGGGGGGAAAGAGGCACTGGCTCGGGCTCCTCTTCAACAATGGCTTCATCCGCTGGTTTTTTAGGCTCCTTCTTTGACCTCGATCTCAAGAGTGGAGGCGAAAGAGGGACTGGCTTGGGTACCTCTTCAACAATTGCTTCCTCCTTTTCAGACGAGTCTTTTTGGCCCCTTTTGCGCTTCCGCCCTTTCTTTCCCTTTTCTGTCTCTTCTACCCCCTCTTCCTCTTTTTCTGCCCTTCCCCCTCTCGTTTTTTCCTCTTCTTTCTTTTCTTTTTTGTCGTGAAAATTTTCCCTCTCGTGCCTCCCCCCTTCTGTTGCTTGATCCTTGTCATTTGTGTGAATGTCTTCCCCAGAGACTCCACTCATCACTCCGCTATCCTCGCCCCCAAAGAGAGAGGAACTCAAACCACGCTTCAAAGAGTAATTCGAGTGGAGGAAAGCTTCAACTTCCGAGCTCGCAGGAGAAAAGCTTGAATTCCCCCAATCACCCCCATTTTCACCCTTCTTCCTTTTCCTTTCCCTCTCTAAAGGAATCTTGTCCAGAGCACTTCTCTTTCTCT
This sequence comes from Paramoeba pemaquidensis, assembly GCA_002151225.1. Lineage (NCBI taxonomy): Eukaryota > Discosea > Flabellinia > Dactylopodida > Paramoebidae > Paramoeba > Paramoeba pemaquidensis. The sequence continues at coordinate 12,087 of MUHK01002726.1, forward strand.
TCTTAGGTTCGTCCAAGAGAGAAGAACCTCCTTCCAGCCCGAGAAAAGAGGAACATAAATCACAATACCAGTCCCCATCAGGCACGACAAACACCCCATAACACTTCTGATGAACAGCACAATCACAACCGTCACAGAAAACAATCAAGTTGTCGTCAGTGAAATCACCACTCCCACAGATATCACATGGCTCGTCATCTTCACGCGATTGCAGATCGAGTATAGGGGCCAAAACACTGCTGTACACATCTTGAATGCTAGCGAGGGAAAGGGCCGTTTCCAGGGCAGCTCGCAATGAGGACTGCTTCGAATAGGGAGTATCCGGAGGGTGCAAGGAGAGAGGAGGGAGGACAGGAGAAGGCCCAAGAGAAAACGGAGAGGAAGGAGCAGGAGAGGCGGGAAGAGCTGGTGATTGGAGCGGAGAAGGGGGGAGAAGGGGCTCACTGAGAAGAAATCTCGGGGGTGCATCAGGAAGGAGTTTCGGGGCTGCCGATTCTATGATTAAAATTTAGAGTTAGCTACAAAAAAAAACAGAAAAGAAAGAAAAAAAAAGAAAAAAGGACAAGGAAAAAAAAAAAGACCAGAGGGGCTCTTGTGAGACGCGGCAGGGTTAAAATAACGAAGAGCAAAGGATTCTTTCTCGAGAAGGTCCATCACAGTTGCAAACTCCAATTCTGTCAGACAAAAAGTGTTGTCAACCTCTTCGACCTTCTTCTTCTTCTTCTTCTTCTTCTTCTTGGCTGCAACCATCCCGCTCGGCCCCCTCTTTTTCGTTTTGTTGTGGTTTTCGTGTTTGATTTTGAGCGCCCGAGACACCCGATGGAGCTCCACTAAGAATCGATCATCCTCATCATCTAGCTCGTACTCGATTAAATCAAAATACTCCAGGTCTGTTCTCTCTGCCCACTTAATATAATGCGACGGGTGCAAAAAGGTTGAAGGGGTGTCGAGGTCATAAGCCTCCACAACATGGACCTCTGGGACAAAAATCTGTCGAGCTTTCTCATTCTCTCCCTTGTCTTCGCCTTCTTCCTTTTTGTCATTTATGGGTTCACACTGGTCCCCTTCTTCAGTTGAATCTTGATTTTCAGTCATCTCGACGTCTTCTCTCTCGAGAGCCTGGGGGATCCGATCAGTAACTCTTTTTGGGATTAATAATTAGTGATTAGACCCCCCTTTCTTACCTCTTCGCCAAAGAGGATCACCAGTGGGCGATCTAAATCTATGGGCCGACGCCGCATTTTTGCGGTGAAAGGTGAAAGACGACTGGACCTCCTTTCTCCTTCTTTCCTGGGGGTTCCCGAGCGAGTTTTCTTTGGACCGGGGGTTGTTTGTTCACTCGAGCATTTCTCGTTCTCTCCAAGGTTCTTTTCAGAATCAGAACGCTCCCCCCTCCCCCCTCGATCCGAGGCCCCTTTCTTCCCCACAGATGCCCCGTTCTCCCCTCCTCCCCCTCCAGGCATTTTTGGGTTCCCACACAGATTCGAGCAGCGAACAACACACGGCCGTTTCTTCCAATGATTTTTCAATTTTGGGGCGCTTGAAAAGCTGTCCAGCCAAACTTTTTCGGGTGGTGAAACCAATGTTTTGGTTTTACATCCACTCAAAAGCGCGTGACCTTTCCCATAAATAAAGAAAACTTTTTGGGTTTTGTGTTGGGTGGGTTTTGAGACCCGAGCTCTTGTTGCTTTTGCTTGGACCTCCTCTTCAAGAAAAGGGATGGCTCATACCGATCTTGATCGTCAAATCGAACAGCTACTTCGATGTGAAATCATTTCTGAAAAAGAGGTGAAGGAACTTTGCCAGAAGGCAAAAGAGCTGCTCAGTCGGGACGATAATATTCAACAAGTGAGCGCCCCAGTGACTGTGTGTGGTGACATTCATGGGCAGTTCCATGACTTGAAGGAGCTGTTTCGGATTGGAGGAGAGTGCCCAAGAACAAACTACATCTTTGTTGTAAGCCATTCTCATTCGAAAATTCTGCTTCTTTTCTCCCTTCTGACTCTTCTTTTTGGAATTCAGGGCGATTTTGTCGATCGTGGGTCTTACAGCGTTGAGACGTTTCTTCTTCTCCTTGCACTTAAAGTCCGGTACCCAAGGAGAATCACTTTAATTCGTGGGAACCATGAGAGTAGACAGATCACGCAAGTTTATGGATTCTATGATGAATGCCGAAGAAAATATGGATCAGGTTTTCAATCTTTCCCCGACTGATTGAAAAATCAAATTCAATGGATGGATTCCTTTTTTCCTTCTTCTTTTCCCCCTTTCCTTTTTACAAAGCCTCCTTTTCCCGCAGTGAGCGTGTGGCGCTATTGCACAGAAGTGTTTGATTTCCTCAGGTTCCTCCTTTCATTTAGCCCATTTCACAGCTTTCTTCTCTCACACCTCTCCAATAGCCTCTCTGCAATCATTGACAACAAGATTTTTTGTGTCCACGGAGGATTGAGCCCTGCCATCAAAACTCTCGATCAGGTTTGCTCTGGGAAATTTGAGCTGGTTTTTTTTTCCTCTGGATTTCTCATCCCCAAAAATAGATCACAGAAATTGATCGTCGGCAAGAAGTGCCCCACGAAGGACCAATGTGCGATTTGATGTGGTCAGACCCAGAAGATATTGATGAGTGGGGGGTGAGTCCCCGTGGTGCTGGGTATTTATTTGGCTGCGAAGTTGTGAGCCAGGTGTGTGTTCATTTTGATGGCACCACAAAGTTGGATCCAAAACCAAGACTCACAGAAGTCCAACACAGTTCAATAGGGCCAATAATATCGATCTTATTTGCAGAGCTCACCAACTGGTGATGGAAGGATACAAATTCATGTTTAACGAGGCACTTGTGACAGTGTGGTCCGCCCCGAATTATTGCTACAGGTACAACTCTTCCTTCCTTGTTCATCTTGCAAGTTGACCTGACATCTTGCAGATGTGGAAATGTAGCCGCCGTCCTCCAATTTGATGAAAACTGCGAGAAAAAATTTAAAATCTTTGAAGCAGCCCCACAAGTGAGCACCACCTTTCTTCCCCAAAACTTTTTTTTTTCTTAGAGCCTTTCTTACCAGGAACAAAGAACCCCCCAAACCCGAGCAACACCGGACTATTTTTTGTAAAAAAACACGCCGAAAGAAAAAGAAAAAACAAAGAAAGAAAACTCCCAATTCCAAAATCACAAAACCAAAAAAAAAATTCAAAAAATAAAAGCACAAGAAAAGAGCGCCCTGCTGCGCAGATGACCTTTCCGTGAAAAGGACCATTATTATCCAAAAAAATGGTCCCAATTTTGAAATTATTGGGACCCATTTTTGTGTTGTGCGGCCGACGAAACTCATTCTCGGGCTTTTGGGAGGCTCTTCCTTGGGTTTGATCTTTCCAAGGAGTTGAGAAGCTTTGCCTTCTGTCAATGAGGGAAATCTCGCACTGTTAAGAGCGCCAACAACAAGGAAACCAAGAAGAACATCCAAAACAAGCCCGAAAAAAAGAAAGAATGGAGCTTTTGATCTTGAGTCTTGTCAAGAGGTTTTCTGAGTGCCTTTCAAAGAGCCTCGTTCCTCTTGGTGATGGCTCTGAGGGAGATGGGGTTCAAAAAGAAACGACAGATGCCCTCATCGAGCTCTCCTCCCACAAATTCGATATCATTACCAAGCACTTACTCAACACCCTTCGAGACTTTGTCAGCAAATTTGAAACGGCTTCCTCCGAAGATCTGCAAAATATCCACTTGGTGAAGATCGAGAGGATCTTGTCCTTGATGCTTTCTTGCTTCAACTCTCAGTGGAATTGCATCAAGAGGACATATCGCGATTTGGAGACGGAGGACTTGGATCGGGACGCCCAGATGGAATTGAAAAAGAAAGAAGAATCCCTCTCCCCTCCAGGGCTGGAGGAAAAAATGGCGTATGACTACGTCTTTTTTGTGACGAAGCTCCTCTTCCAAATCCTCCCACAAAAAGAACAAGAACCAGTGAAGAGTTGCATTAAAACCATCAAGTCCGTTCTGTTTGTTATTTCCTGGAGCAACTTCGAGGCCATTTTCTTAAACACACAATGCTTCTTCGGTGATCTGAATGATGAACTTTCCATGCAGCTCTCGTTCCTTACACTCGAAAGTCTGAGCCTCAACTCCGAAAGGTTGGCGGAGGTCATGACCAAGTTCTCCAAATTCGTGGGTTTGATCAAAAAGGACGCCCTTCGGGTGGGGTTCGCTCGATCTCTTCGACATGCCATTTGGAGCTGGATCGATCACTACCCCATGGAGTTCGTCTCCTTCTGCCAGGCGGGGGCGAGGCATCCGGGCGAGCCGGAGGTCCTCTTCGACACCATTGATTCTTGGGGGTCTTCTCCGGCGAAGAAGGCCCCCTTCTGGCCCATTCAAATGGATCTTCTCATCCTTTTGCCTGATATTTTCATCCAAGCTGCGATGGCCCTCTCAGAGAAGAAGAAATCTAAGAAGAACGTTGCGAACAAACTGAAGTTTCTCGAGCACTTAGAGAAAGGAATCGAGTCCACAAAGGTCGCCGATGCGGTTGCCATTTGTTTCGTTGATATTTGCAAAGCCTCCACTTTCATCCCGAAAGAATCCCAGAGCGGTGTTCGGCATGTTATTCCCCGTTTCGAGCATGAGCTTAAAGAGAGGCTTTTCAACCCACAAAAAAGTGAGGAGAGACTCTTGAACCGAGAAGTGGTGGTGGACTGCCTCCTCTCCTTCTTTCGGCTTTCTCATCGCAAAGTCACAAAATCTCTCTTTGCCGACTGTCTCAAACCAGAGTTCCCCCCCTTCTTTCGGTTGGTATTGGTGGAATGCCTCCTTCGAATTATCCAAGAAGGAACACCCCTGTCGTGGAACCCTTCCATTGCTGATGTGTACGTTGGATTTTCTGGGAGCCTCCGAACTTTGTTTCGAAACTTATTCCAGGAGCTCTTGTTGCAGAGCACTGGGTCCTCCACCACCTCCTTGGGGCTCTTGGCCTCAGAAAACTTGAAGAAAAAACCAGCTGTTGATAACTCTCAAATCCTAATTGAGACTCTTCTCAAGATCATCTTGTTGTTCAAAGAAGATCCCCTCCTGGCCCTCCATCCCTCCTCTTTGTCCGCTTCATCCCTCAAAGACTTGGAGGGATTCATTGGGGGGATTTGCAAGTGTGCAATGGATCTTTCTGTTGAAAATTTGGCCCCAGTTGCTTCCCAGACCCTCCTCTGCCTCCACGATGCAGCCAATATCCGCTTGTGGACGTTTCCAGGCTCAAATCTGATTGAAACTTTTTGGCACATCTCTGCGAACGTGAACGAATGCTTTTCTTCGACAATTTTGAGCCGACGAGACCCTAAGCCCGCAGAGCTTTTCGCGACGATCTCTCTCATCCAGGAAATTTTGAAGAGGCGAAACGACTTCCTTGCCTTCTATGGTGGGGACATCTGCCCTTCCTCCAATGCTGAAAAAATTCGATCTGCTTCTCTTCAGGGTCTTGAGAGCGCGCTCTTTGTGCTTCTTTGTTCTGGTCAGGTGAATATCCTTTCCAAGGCGATCGATTGTTTCAACCTTCTCTGTCGGGAGGCCCAAATTGTAGATATGACATTGGAGCAAGCCCCCACGAACACCATCCTCATGAACATTGAGATCTACTCTCAGCTTCAAGTCGCCGATTACACAAGTCGAAAGGCCCAGCAAAAGTTTCTCTGGACTCTGTTCAGGCGGATTCACAGCAATACAAAAGCGACTTTTGCTGCATGGGAGGAGGTTTACCGGAGGTGGTGCTCGTTGACTGTGAGTTTGATTGGGGAAGAGGAAGTACAGAGAGAGGTCAGTAGTCGCCCAGGGAAGAGAGAGAGAAATTACGAGGTCGTTAAGGAGAAGGAGAAAGACCAAACAGAAGTGTTGCAAGAGTGGCTGAACTGTACGGGTTTTCTCGCAGCTCTCAGTGGGCTGTTCATGGAAGTTGAGAAGCCCCTGAAAGTTTTCTCGCAGGGGAGACTTGTACAGAGCAAAGGTTCGGTGAACATCATTGAGACGTTTTTGGATCAGCTCCTGGAACATCTTGTTGCTGACAACATCAATCTCCGTGAGAGCGTTAAGTTGGTTCTTGGTTCTGCTCTCGCCCCAGCTGCCTACTCCACCCTTTTCCGCCATCTTCTCTTAGCTATCCGGAAGCACTTTGGCCCTGCAGGACAGATCCAGATCAACGCCCTTTCCATTCTCCTTGTTGACCAAACCATCTCCGTTATGAAGTTGATTTTGGAGTCATCCCCTGAAGATCTCTCCCACGTTTCGGATATCGAAGATTTGCTTCTTGGGATCTTGAAATTTGTTGGCCAATTGGAGTCTTCTAACCAGAGCTCTTCCTCAAATTCCAAAGATGTGGGGATCATCACCTCGAAATCGAGGCTGTGTGGGCTCCTTGAGGCGATGATGAAGCAGCGTCAGAACATCAATATCCGCAATGAGTTTTCTCTACGAAACGAGCTTGTGGAGTCGGTGATTGGGTGGACTTCAGACTCATCGAACAAGGCAAAGATTGGTGGTTCGAGGGAAGAGTCCCCTGTGGTCGCTCACACACAAAGGTTGGACCTAGCTTGTTTGAGGGCCCTTGCTTCTCTATTGAAGGGTCTCCCTCTTGCAGGTGCAGACGACGCGGCCAAGTCCAAGCAGTTCTCAAAGCTCTTTACCTATTTTACAGAGCTCTTGACTCGTTGCAAGAAGCGACCCGAGACAGCTCTTCCCGAGTTATCAGAGGTGACTGTGGAGTGTTTGTCAAACATGGTTACAGAAAATATTGAGCACGGTCTGCAATACTTTGTCGCCATGGGTTACCACGAAGATATCCAAACACGACCGGCCTTCTTGAACGTGCTGACAAACATCCTGAAGCAAGGGGCCAAGCTTGATAGCGACCTCGACGAAAAGACCAAATACGACAAGTTGGCAGATCTTCTCCTTGAGCCCGAGCTACGCCTTCTCTCTGCCATCAGCGAGTCATGTCAAATCACAGAAGCCGATGAGCTCTCGCAAGTTCTCGTTCGATTTTTCCACTATCGGGACAGGGTGATGCTTCTCCTTCGTGCAGCGATCCGAGAGGAGGCCTACCGCACCGACACAGCAAGCACCCTCTTCCGCAGAAACAGTCTTGCGACGAAACTCATTGTTCATTTTTCTCGGGAGATGGGGAAGCAGTATATCAAGGACACCATCGGGTCCATTCTCAGGACCCTGTTGGCAGTCAAGGACTCTTTTGAGGTGGATCCTGCCAAGCTCGGGATTGAAGATGAGAAGGAATCCAAGAAAGTGTCTGCGGCGAATCTGGAGCGAGTCCGTCGTCTTTCCCAGCAATTTTTGGATGCGATTGTGGCGTCGATCCCGAATTGCCCCCAAGCCCTTTGCGATATTTGCCGTTTCTTGACGGATGTGGTGGGTGAGAAATTTCCAGGGAAAGAGCACATGGCTGTTTGCGGTTTTATTTTCCTTCGCTTCTTTTGTCCTGCTGTGGTCGCCCCCGAAGGATTTGGGCTCGTGACGGGAACCTTTACCCCCAGCGCACGAAGGGGCTTGCTACTCGCGACCAAATCTCTCCAGAATTTAGCAAACAAAGTCTATTTTGGTGCGAAAGAGCCATTTATGGAGCCTATGAACGCATTTATTGAGGGCAATATCAGCCGCATCGGCCAGTTGTGTGACTTGCTGGCCAAGCGAGGGAATCCATTGGGGTCGAGCTTGCCTCCTCTGCATATCACCCCACAGATCGCTGAGGAGGATTTGCAGGAGATCCACAGGCACCTCCACAGAAGATTTGAGGCCATCAACAAGGTCCTCCGGTCCCTCCCTGCTCCAGAGGTCGAGGGGCAGAAGAGCATTTATGATCGATTCCAAACAGTTATGCAGCAGCTGGGCAAACCCGCGGAGGTCAGCAAGGAGCAGAAAACGTCGCGCTCAATTGTCAGCATCACACCCAAGGCAAAGAAGGACGACATGTTTTCTAACTTTATGAAGCGGTTTGAGTCGGGGCAGGGCAAGGCACTTCTGGAGGAGGTTCGGAAGAAGGAGGTTTTTTACGAGGGAGGGAGGACAAAAGAGGCTCATCCTGTATTCTACTTTATTGCCTCTCGCTACGCCCCAAAATTTATTGGGTGCGACTCACTCCTGTACTACGCTCTTAAGATCCTCCAGCCCCACTTCGAAACTGCTTGGCACCTCGTGATCGATTGCACTTTCTCCGGCCCCTCCCAAGAAGTTGCCCTCGATCAATTCCTTCAGTACGACTCTATTGTCCCCGCAAGTGCTCGCAACTCTCTCCAAAAGATTTACATCGTTAATGCAAATAGCTGGGTGAAAAAATATGCCAAGCGCGTACTCTCTCGTTTCTTGTCACAGTCGACCTGTAAAAAGGTTATCTTTACCACACCCCATGGGCTCTCTGATTTCATGAGCGAGAAGAATCGAGCGGGGGTGTTACCCTCCAACACAGTTGATGCAGAGTCAGATGTGAAGGCGTCGTTCAGCCATGTGATGCACGTTGGCGCCCAGTTTCGAAAGAAGGAGGTGACGTTGTTGCTCGGCCCTGCGTATCTCCAAATGCTGTCAGGGAAGCAGCACCACATTCTCGGGCATGACTCTGCTTTGTTGGATATCGCCACTGTTACAGAGATCTATGAGCTTGGGGCTTCTGAAGATGGCCACGATGTCCACATAAAATACGGTAGCGGGCAAGTTTTGCACTTCCGTTCTGCCCAATCGCGACAAATTGTCCAGCAGCTACATGCACTTCAGGATCGCTCCCGCGCTAACCGCAAGAAACTCCGAAACGAGAACCGGTTGGTCCGTCCTTCTGATGTCCGGGGTGCGCTTTTGAATATGTCTCTTTTGAATCTGGGCAGCAATAACATCGCCGTTCGAGAGGCTGCCTACAATCTCCTTGCTACCATCTCCCAGAACTTTGGGTTTGCCATTCGAACAAAGGTTGTTGAGGCAAATGGGATGTATATCCCCCGATACTCCGCTCATTTTGTGCAAATGCTCAGTGAAGAACTTGCTGCCAACCACAAGGAGCTCACTCTCGAGTTCTTGCTTGAGTCATTCCGGGCTCTCGGAAATGAGACAGATCATAGCATTCGCTTGATGTGCCTCAATTACATCTCTCCCTGGCTCCCGAATCTTTTGTATTGCCGCTCTACCGAGAAAGATAAGGCTTCGGAGGTCATGAAAGCTCTTGTGACCACAACTGTCGCGAACCCCACCATTGCCCCCTCCATTCTCATGAAAGAGTGGGCTCTTTTGGGCAGTATCCCAGATCTCCTCGATATGGTCGTAGAGGTGTTGACCCAGTACAAAGACAATGAGCCCAAATCAGACAAGGAAATGAGCATTTTGCAGGATATTGCGATGGCCGCTTCGTCGAAATATCCGAAGCTCATGTTCGGGAAGTTGATTGCTCACACTTGCAACTTGCTCCACGAGACTCACCGGGCGCCGACCTCAAATCTGTCCACCCACACAAGCTGGCCCCAGATTAGCCTTGCCATTCGCCTCATCCTTCCTCTTTCTTTTGATGCTTTGGATTTCGAGATGGAACACTTCCTTCCCGAGATTTTCTTTGTAATCTTGATGGTGTTTGGGTCGGGATCGGAGGATATCCGAGAGACGGTTCATGAGCTGTTTGTCAACTCTTTGCATGCCCTCTACACTCGTCTTTTGAACTCTCACGAGCAGGCGAAGGACCAGGTGGAGGAAGAGGCGTGGACCCACAAGATCCCCCAGATTATGAGCGAGGTTGTTCAGTTGAGCTTCCGGCTGTATTTTGGGATCAGCAGGATTCACGGAACTCGACACAGCGACAAAGCAAGAGGGAAGAAGCAAGGAAACACTGTGAAGCCCACTTCTTTTGTTTATGTGGAGCATGTGGCACTGGCGATGTTGGAGGTCCTGACCTCAACTCCTTCTTGGTCGACTGTTGGAACTGCTGGCCACTGCCGCCTCCTTTCCCTCATCTCCAAAACCGCCTTCACTGTCAGCTCCCTGCAGCCACGGGCCATGGTGGGGCTTGGCCTGTTTTGCTCCTCTTCTGGTTTGATCACAGATGATGTGTTTGGTGGGGTTCTTTTCGCACTGAAGGGGTCGTTGCAAAATTACTCTTTCAGCGAGGAGTCTGATGATGTTCCCACTGCTGTTCTCATGTGTCTGGGTAGAATGTATGGACATCTGCCTAGCACCAGTGCGTACTTCAAGCCGATGTTCTGGGTGGCCATGACTTTGTTACAAATCAACAGCAGCAACCTCCTCCTCCCTGCACTCACCCTCCTGGACACTATCCTCAAAACTCTTGAGGACCGAGGATGTTTTCAAGAGCTGGGGGTGTCCAACTACCTTCTCTCTGTGCGCTCCACTCTTGACCCTGAGCTCACCAAGATCGATTCAGTCACTGGTATCAGCTTCAAATCAAACTTCTCCTTTGCCACATCTGCCCATCTCCTACAGGGATTCCGAAACGCTCAGACCAAGACCACGACTGTTCGTGTGTTGTCGACTTTGGTGGATCTAACGGCAAAAAGCACGGTGGGCCCCGAGATGCTTGGCTTTTTAGCAGCTCTTTTGCCGATTAAAGGAGACGAGATGAGCATTCAACAGCTTCTTCTTCCCGCAGCGGATGACCCCTCCCCTTATTTGTTGCTGTTCACCCAACAGATGATCCCTGACTCGACCCATGGGGCACTCTTGCTGGCGTTCTTGACAACGATGTTGCAGACCTGTGACTCGGTGTTTGAGCAGCTGTTTATCTATGAGTGCCTCAGAGAGGGGGTGAAGATGGTTCCCGAAGCGCTCCCTGTGGTGCATGATACCCTTGTCATGAGGCTGGGGCATGCTTTGCAGACTTCCCAAAACAAAGAAGTCTTGAGGGTGGTTTTGAAGATTATGGAAAGTATGCTCACGTGGGGCTCTTCGAACACAGAACAGTTGGAGGGAAATTTTTTGTCAAAGATTGGGTTCCAGGGGCTGGGGGAGGTTGGGTCTCCCGAAAAGAAGAAAGGCGAGGGAGCGAAGAAGAAGAAGGAGATTACCAAGCTTGCGGGAACTTTGTTAGACCGGTTGATTGCTTAAGTTTAATTGTTTGGGGGGGAGGGGACGAGTTGTTGGTTTGGGGGAAAGGCAAAAAGTGCTTTGTTAATAAATCCTGTTGTCCAGTTATGAGTCCCTTCCTTGAAGGTTTTTTTTTATTTTTTCTCACTTTCTTTTCTTCCTTCCAAAAGCCCGTTTTTTCTTTCCTCCTTTTTTCTCGTTCTCTTCCTCCTTTACCTTTGCCTCTCCTCCGTCTCTTACATCCTCTTTCACCTCTCCCCTTTTCCTTTCCCCTTCCCCTTCCCCTTCCCCTTCCCCTTCCC
>MUHK01002736.1:0-10247 GCA_002151225.1 Paramoeba pemaquidensis
TTTTTTTTTTTTTAAATTAAAAAAAAAAAAAAAAAAAAAAAAAAAAAAAAAAAAAAAAAAAAAACTGTCAAAAAAAAAGGGGAAAAGGGGGAATTGAATGCAAGAAAACAAACCAAGACATACTCCCCAAACTCAAAGAAAGGGTTTTGGGGAGATAATCCTGGGGAGAATCCCCCAAAAAGTACATAAATTCCAACATGGCATCCCCCATTCCAATGCTTCCTTCGGAAATGGGCCTATCATCATCTTCGACAAGGTGAGAAAAAGAAAGGAGGAGGGAGAGAGAAAAAGAGAGAAAGAAAGGGAAGGGGGGATTGAAAAAGAAGGACATACTGTTCCATGCAATGGTAAGAATGTTGTTGGCCATAGCAGCAATGTACTGGACATCAAGGGTAGCTTCAGCGAAATTGTCTCCCTCTGGATCACCAGGGAATCCCTGAAAAAATAATCGATGTTTAGAAAGATGGGGAAGAAGAAAAGAGAAGAGAGAGAAAGGGAAAGCTACGATGACAAAGAAAAAACAAACCATTTCTTGAAGATAAGAAATGTTTTGGTCCAAAGAATAGGTCTTGAAAAAAGTTTCCATGTCAGATTCAAGAATCCCATAAGTTCCACAACCCCACACCATTTGTCTGTTGTCAAGGCTGGTACCAGAGTAGCCTTCAGGGATGCCATAGGCAGCTCTCTGAATTAGGAGAGAGAAGAATCAATAATTTAGGAAAAAAGAAAAAAAGAAAAAGAAAAAAAGAAAAAAGAAAAAAGAAAAAAGAAAAAGGAAAAAAAAAAAAGACCTGTGCAATGGGAGTTCCAAGATTGGGATCAGTAGCTTTCTTCTCCCCGAAAACCTCCCTCCTTTGTTTGTACATTTCCACCCTGTTGTTCCCAGAGTTGGAGATCTCCAATTCACCCCCTTGTTCTGTCAAAGAAGAGAAAAAGACTTCCATCGCGCTTGGGACACTTCTCTGAAGAGGGAGAAGGGCAAACTGGGCGCGAAGAATATCATGGAAGGAAGAGCTGGCTCTCCCTTCAATCCAATCTCCGTGACGAGAAACACTCAAATCTGAAAAAAAAAGCCAGGGTTAGAAGCAGAGAGAAAAAGAAAAGAAGAGGAGTAGAGGGGCAAAAGAGAAAGGGAGAGGAAAAGAGGAAATAGAACCCCCCCAAAAAAAGCCACGAAAACAAACCTGTGGCCCCATGGGAAGACAGATAAGACAAAGCAGCATCAATTCCAGCCTCAGAGCAAGTGAATAATTCAATCAACTCCGCTTCAGTTGGGTACTTCAAATACTCCTTAGAAGTGGGATCAGCAATCCTCCAATACAACTGTTCAGCCTGTAACAAAAAAAAGAAAGCAAAAAGATTGAGAGATTTGTTAGAAACCCAAAGAAGACACAAAAGAAGAATGGGAGTTTGTGGGAATGCCTAAAATTTTAAGATAACACCAAAACACAACGATAAAAGAAGGGGGGAAAAAAGAGAGTCCATTGTTACCTCCTGTAATCTCTCAGAACGAAGGCCCACCAAAAATTTGTGGGATTCCTCCGCGTGGGAAAGACCCAACACAGCGGCCAAAACCACCAAACACAAGAATGCGTTTTTCATCTCTAAAGCAAAGAATGAAGAAAAAAAAAAGACTTTTGGGAAAAAAGAAGGAACGAAAAATGCTCAAAACCGCCGAATTTTTGCGGTTTGTTTCATTTTGGCTGAACTTGTTCCAGAAAGTTCCTCAAAAAAAAAAAAACCGGTGTGGCGTTTTGGGTGGGTTGAAAAATTCTTTATTTTTTGCATGGCTTTCTCAGAAAGTCACAAGACGAGTGTGGAATTTTTGGGCAAATCTAAAAACTCAAAGAAAAGGGTCTCTTTCTTCCCTCGATTTTGCAAATCCAAAAATAGGCTTCATTGAAGCCCTAAATTCTGCAAACTTCTGTCCTGATCGAGAATTTTTGTCTCTTCCACAAACAGAAAAAGAAACAAAAATTCAAAAAAAATCAAATCCCCTGACAGAGCGGTTTGAGGCTCAAACCGGTGGTGCCCAGAAAATTTTCGCCAAAGCCGAAAAAAAAAAAAAAAAAAGTTCAAGAATCCCAAAATATTAAAATCTTAATGGATTCTTTCATTTTCATCGCTGACAGCTTTCGCACAGACGAAAACTGGCCTGGTTTGCATAGTTTTTGCTGTTGAACAAAACTTTCTTTTTCGGTTCCCGACGAACAACAGCCTTGTTCTTTTTGTGTTTGTGCCCACTGAACCGAAACAGGGGGAACTCAGTTCATCACTCCCCCCTTTTCTTTTCTTTTTACTCTTCCTCTTCTCCCCACTTTTTTCGTTTTTTCAAGAAACACAAGGATGGCGGGCTCTGAGGACCTCCAAAACGAAATCCAAGAGCTCAAGGAGAAGCTCGCACAGAGAGAAGAAGAGCTCCAGCTCGCTGGTACGTTTGGGAAGCAGCTTCTCCAGCAGAGCGAAGCATCCAACGAAACGATTCAAGCTCTCCAGAATGAGAAAGCTACGAATCTTAACGAGATGGAAGACCTGAAGCATGAGTTGGAGGTGATGCGGGAGAGGATGGGAACGTTTGCTTCTCTCGGGCTCGATCAAGCAATGAAGAAGCTCAAGGACGAAGTGGCTCGTTCGGAGAAGCAAATTCAGAACGAGAAAGAACGCTACCGCACCTTACAAGAGGATCATCACGAGCTACAAGTCAAAGAAGAAGTTTTGAGGTCACAGTTGAGGGAGGCAGAATCCTTCACTGCAGCGCTCCAAAGCACCACTGGATCGCTGAAGGAGAGCAAAGAAAAATTGAGACAGAGCGAAGATGTGCTGGAGAAGATAGAGAGAGAAAACAGACACCTAAGAGAGGAAATGGAGGAGATGAAGAGCAAAAAAAACGCCGAGTCCGCAGAGCGACAGGCGTTATTGGAAGAAGTGAGAGCACAAACCAGCACAGTCAAGACACTTTCGCAACAGAAAGCCACCTTGGAGGCTGAAAATTGTGAGTTGAACAGACAGTTGGGGCAGACAGAGTCAGGTCACAAGGGACAGATTTCTCGGAAGGTGGAGGATTTGAGAGCGGCGAAGATGGAGATTGAGAGGGTTCAGACTGAGTCGAATGAGTTTAGGGATCGGTACATTACTTTGGAGAAACAATATTTGCAACTTGCGAAGGAGACACAGCTGGTGTCAAGGGAAAAAGAGGAGATTAAGGTGTGTTTTGTTTGTTTTGTGTGTTTGTGTATTTGTGTGTTTTGTGTGTTTTGTGTGTTTGTTGTATATTGTATGTATGTCGTGTTGTATCTGTGTTTATCTCACTTTGGACATCAGGCATTTTTAGATGAAGCACACCGCAAAGTTAAACTCCTGCAGGCTGAAAACGAGGAAAATGATGTTTGTTTTTGTTTTGTTTTGTTTTTAGGTCCCACTTTTCCTTCCTTTCCTTCTTCCTTCTCACCCTCTCTCCCTCCCCTCCCCTTTAGGCTGCATCCTCTCTTGTCGAAGAACTCGAGGCATTTTCCATTCGGGCCGAAGAAAAACATGAAAAAGCAACCCAAACACAAGAAGAAAAGAACTCCGAAGAATATTTCTATTTGGTTCCCCTTTTCATTTTTTTCTCAAAATTTCTTTTTGGAAACCTCTCTTACCTCTCCTCTCCATTTTTTATCCATTTACCTGTTTCTATGTTTCTTTCTCTCCAACACAGACCGTAGCTGCTGTGAGGGTTGGGTTGGCGATGAAGAACCCCAGCCGGCCTGATAAAGTTATCGATTCTGCTGCTTTGTTTGATAGATGTTCTCGAGATAGGATCCCTTTCCATGAGGTCCTTTTCTCTCTTTCTTTCTCTTTCTTTCTTTCTCTTTCTTTCCCTTTCTTTCTCTCGCACAGCCTCCTCTCCTTTTACTTTGGATTTTTTTTCACCTTCTCAATAGTGGCACGATTGGCTTTGTCGAGAACTCGGAAAAGATATGGGTGTTGTGGATGGAAGTCCACCTGCTCCAAACGTCCCACAAAGGGTATGTTTTGTTTTCCTCCTTTTTTGTTTTCCTCCTTTTTTGTCCCTTACCCCCCTCCCTTCCTTCTCTCTTATTTTCTCTTCCTTTCAGGTACGCGGAGGGGGTCGTGGAAAGGAAGAACCACCACAACAACCACAATCACCTTCGATTTTCCAAAATATTTCCAAAGCTTTGTTCGATTAACCTTTTTGGTCAAAGAGAGAAGAAGGAGGAGAGAAGCGACACACCGACACAGCCAACAATGACAAAGATGACAACAACAACAACAACCAACGACAAAGATGACAACAACACGATGCATCAGAGATTTTTTTGTTAATATTTTTAAATTTTGATTTTGATAAACGCAACTTGCCAAGAAAAAAGGAAAAACCCCAAAAGGACGCCGGCGGAGCAGTCTTGTAATACTTTTTTTATCGTTTATATTTTTAATATCATTACAGTGGCTTTTTTTCCGGCGCTTCGCCACAATTTTAATGGGAGAAGCAATGCATTACATCACAATTTCTTCTGTTGCTTTTTGCTTTCGATAATCTTCTCTCAATTGGTCCAAAATACGGGGTTTAATCGCCTGCGGGGTACCATTCTAAAAGAAAGAAAAATAATCAGAAAAATCAATCAGACCCCCCCTTTTCTTTCCCCCCCTCTACAAACCATGTATGAAATGGCTTGCGTGAGGAGGGAATCACCATCAAAATAGAAATCAGAATCAGAAAATTGTTGTAATTTCACCCATGTCATGATACCATCGAAATCCATTTGGAGCATTTGCTCTGTTACAATTGGTTGTTAGTTAATTCATTTTGATCAAGGCAAATACAGAAAAAAACATAATGATTTAAACGCCACAATCCCTCAAACCTTCGTTCATTTTCATCAAGGCAATCGCACACAAAAACACAGTGTTGTACCCACTCCCCAACACCAAATCCCAAACTCGTAACACCCAAGGAAAAGGCATGTTATACTAGGAGATAAAAAGGTGAGAAACGGGGACAGAAAAAAAAAGACAAAAGAAGGTGAGCATCTTCTTCATTGCCGTTCTTTCTTCTCTCTTTCCCTCTTTCTCTCAGTCCCCTCCTCTCCCCACCCCGACTCACCAAAAAAACAGTAATAAAATATTGCGGAGCATATGTACCCGCGGCCACATCCTCAGCTGAGAAATGGGCATTTAATCGCGGGAGATAGAGTTTTAACAGCTTTTCAAATACAAAAACACACTCCCAGACCATCGGTAAATCATCTCCGAAGAGGCCCTTTAGGGTGAAGAGAGGTTATTGAGGGAAGAGGAGGGAAAGGGAAAGAGAAAAAAAGAGAAAAAGGAAAAAAGAAAGAAAAAGAAAAAAAAAGACAACCTGCATGCCATAACCGCGAGTAAGGGCTTGGGTGTCAAGATAAGTCCCATTCCCAGGGAGACACATCTTCACAAGGCACCAGAACGCATCTTCCTGTGATGATTGGGGATTTGAGAAGGTTGTACTTGTGTCGGTATGTGTGTATGTGTATGTATGCGTATATGTGTGTTGAGAGAGATAAATGTAGCAATAACCTCCTCCATCATCATCAAGAACAAAGCAGCAATAAATCCCATTCCTTGACAATAACCAAGTTTGGGGTTGTATTTTGCGTAAGCTCTTAACACTCTTCCCAGAGCCTGTTGGCCTAGTCCTATTGTATTGTTGGGGAAAAAGAAAGAAGTGAGAAAAATGGATCAATTAAAAAAAAACAAAAAAAAAAACCATTTTCTTCTCGAAAACGGATATGTGTGGGAAATGTGCGATTTAAATCTCGCTCAATTTGATCGATGGTGGCAACATCTTCATTTCCTCTGTCTTCATCAAGTAACTGATAGTATTTCCCAGTGTATTTCCTTTTGTACTGTAAAAAAAAGAAAGAAGAAAATGAGGGAAAAAATAGACCGAAACAAAAACTGTTTGTGTGTTTTGGGAATACAGTGTCTTTTCCCTTGACACACACTTTACTATACTACACTCTACACTCCGCACTACACAAACCTCATCAACATTACACAGCATTTTCCACACATGACCCCTTATAGACATAGGAATGCCCAGTTGGCACTGTTTTACGATCTTTTTGTGCACTTTAGGGGTGTAATGATCCTTTCCTTTCCATTTCCTTATTATTTTTAACCATTTTAACTCAATTTCTGCTTCTGTATTTCGTTGTAGCTGGTTCGTCTGTTGAGGGGAAGGGAAAAGAAAGGGAAGTTTGGTGAATGAGAAGGGGAACAAACAAAGGAAACAGATAAAACAAAGCAAAACAAAACAAAACAAAACAAAACCTCACGAATTAAGAGAGGAGATTCACGCACAAAACCCCACTTATCCACATATGGTTTATCTGATGCCGCAGCCCCGAGTTCCGGAGAAGAAGGAGATATTGTCAATCGACTGGGAGGTGATGCAACAAGGAAAGGAAAGGGAAGGAAAGGAAAGGAAAGGGGAAAATAAGAAAGAATAAAAAAAAAACAAGAAAGAAAGAAAGAAAGAAAGAAAGAAAGAAAAACCCCTGATTTGGTCTAAACCCACCAGCACCACTCCCAGTTAGTAACCCCAACAACCTCCCGTCTCCACTCTTTTTTCTGATAGGGGAGGGGGCACGGAAGGGCCTCTTTCCTTTGTCCTTCTCTCCCTTTTGTTTCTTGGTCAAGATTTTGTTCTTCTTTTTGTCTTCTTTGTCTCCTGAAGAAGTGGGGTGGGTGAGAAGGGAAAGGGGGGGTGAGGGAAAGTCATATTTTCAAATTCTCATTTCTTTCTATCTCATAAATTTGTATCTTTTACAAACCACTCCAAGCCGAAACAGCATCATTAATAGCAGACTGTTTACTTGTTCCCTGTGGCAAAGCTCTCCCTCCCCCTAGCATCCCTCCTGCTCCTCCTGAGAGGGTGGAATAAAGGTGAGGGAGGAGGGGATGAGGAGGAACAAAGAAAAGGATAACCTTTTTTCTCGCCATTGAAGGACCTTGAACTTCCCTGCGAAGAGGAAGAGGAAGAGGAAGAAGAGGGAGAGGAAGAGGAAGAGGAAGAGGAAGAAGAAGAGGAAGAGGAAGAGGAAGAGGAAGAAGAAGAGGAAGAGGAAGAGGAAGCGGAAGCGGAAGGGGAAGAAGAGGAAGAGGCAACAAAAGAGGAAGAGGAAGAGGAAGAGCGAAGCTCAGCATTATATTTGTCAAGGGTCTCTCCCTCAGCTAAAGAAAATGAACTTGTAAGCATTGAAGTAGAAGAAGAAGAAGTCAAAGAATCAGTAGGAGATACAGAAGTAAGAAGACGAGAAGAAGAACGAGGAGAAGGAAGAGGAGGAGGAGAAGGTGCTGACGTAGGAGGATTAGCAGAAGAAGGTGAACGTTTTCTTTCTGCTCCTCTTTTGTTTCGGGAGGTCCCCTTGGTGGAGGGTTCTCCTCTACGACGAGGGGAAGAGTCGTGTCTGTCATCCCATTGATCTAAAACTGTTTCAAGTTTTCTGCAAAAAACAAAACAAAAACAAAACAAAAAAAACAAACAATCATTAAAACTCCCCCCCCTCCTCCCCTTCTTCCCGTTCTTCCCCCTCTTCCCCTTCTTCCCCTTCTTCCTCTTCTTTCCCTTCTTTGCCCCTTTCCTCCCTCCCTACTCACCTTTTCGAAGTTAAAGGGCGAGGGCCGCCTTTGGGGTGTGGTTGGTGATACCTCTCCCTCACTGAATTTGAAGTTGGAGGGGGAGGAACATCCGAAAGGTCTCCCAAAAACAAAGGCGGGGTGGCCTGTGCTTGTGTGTGGGATTCTGACCGCTTTGATTTGGAAAGCTTGGTTGTGGGACAACTTGTGTTAAGCATCACCCAGATGGAGCGGTTTTTTCTGGAGACAAAATCGATGGGGAGTTTGCCTTTGTTGTCACGGAGAGCGGCACTCGCTCCGAGAGATAGGAGCTTTGAAGTGGCTTCTTTTCTCTGTTTTGTTTTTGGGGTTTAGGAGAGAGGAAGGAAAATTTTGAGGGATAAC
Organism: Paramoeba pemaquidensis; assembly: GCA_002151225.1. Classification (NCBI taxonomy): domain Eukaryota; phylum Discosea; class Flabellinia; order Dactylopodida; family Paramoebidae; genus Paramoeba; species Paramoeba pemaquidensis. The sequence continues at coordinate 8,005 of MUHK01002736.1, forward strand.
AAAAAAGAAAAAGGAGAGAAAAAAAAAAAAATACAGACCCCATTCTTCGCCGCGTAATGTAAAGGACTCCTCCCCCTCTTATCACACAAATCAACCCCACACCCCCTTTCGACCAACTCCTGCACACAATCTGCCACCCCCTTCTTCGCTGCTACATGAAGAGCACTCACCCCACTCCTACAAACCGCAAAAGGACACGCCCCCTGATCCAACAACACCTTTATACAACCCAAGCTCTTCCCGAATGCCGCCCGGTGAAGGGGGGTCCTCCCTTTGTTGTCCCTCCGATCTATGCCCCCCTGCCCACTCGCCAACACCAACTTCAAAATTTCTTCGTTCTTGAGTTGAGCAGCTTGGTGGACGCAGGTAAAGCCAGATGCATCAGCGATAGATACTGTTTCTGGAACAATCCCCACCAAGTATCCGACCGATTTTTGGTGGGATCCTCGGACAGCGTACAGAAGAGGGGTTATCCCTTCGTTGTCTTGCCCAGAAAGGTTGGCGTTGTGTTCGGCAAGAAGTTTGAGGACAGAGGTGTGCCCGTTGAGAGCGGCTTTGTGGGCTGGGGAGGCTTGGAAGTTGTCCACGCAGTTAACACTGACGCCCTTTGAAAAAAAAAAAAAAAAAAAAAAAAAAACAATTAGTTTTTGTTTGGGGGAATGAGAAGAAAGTGGGGAGGAGAAAGTGAGGAAGAGAAATCGAGGAAAATTGGGGGGAAGGAGATTCAAACCCTTGCAATGAGATAGAAAACACAAGAAGTGTTGCCTTGATCACAGGCATTGTGAATGGGGCGACGACCAAAAGAGTCAGTTGAGTCGATGCGACATCCTCTTTCCTCAAGAAATTGAAGAATCTTATTTTGTTGATGTGTTTTGTTTTGTTTTGTTTTGTTTTGTTTTGTTTTGTTTTGTTTTGTTTTGTTTTGATTTGATTTGTTTTGTTTGTTGGCCAAATTTAAAGGGAGAAGATAAAAATTGGATAATTGCATTACGAGAAAATAAACAAACTCAAATGAAAACCTTAGCATTGCCCACAAAACATGCCTCGTGAACAAAGGAAGATCTGTCAGAATCTACCCAAAGAGGATGGATGCTTTCTTCCTCGAACAGTTCTGACAAAGTCTCCAAATCTTGTTTCAGAACCGCCTTTTTTGCCTTTTTCTCAGGTGAAAGCTTTTTTTTCCTACTTTCTTGAAAATCTTTCAACTCCATCTTTTCCATGAGTCCAACACATGGAAAGAAAAGGAGCAGGAGAGGGAAGGAGGAAAGAAGAAGCGGCAGGCAACCGTTCCAAACGGTTTGGTTTGTGGAGGGTGAAGCTGACGTGGCAACCGTGTTTTTTCACGTGGGTTCGAACCCCGTGCGAGGATTTTAAATTTTTTTCATTCGAAATAAGGTTTCTAAATGGAAAAAAATCGGGCTAAAAGTCGAAGAGCGACAAGAAGAAAACAAGAAACAACACACAAACGAAATGGCCATGGTAGACCAAAAACAAGGGGGCCCTGTTTCTCTTGCCCAATTGGGTATTCAAGAGTTAATGCAAGTGAAGAAGCAAATTGAAGAGGTGTTTCTCCTTTTTTCTTTTTCATTTGCTCAGGTCTTGCCTGTCCCCTGCCTTTCTTTTTCTCATTTCTCCCGCCACTTTTCGACAATAGGAAATCGACCACTACAATCAATCCTTGATGCAACTAGAAATGGCGATTCGAAGATACAGAAACAGTAAAGAATCTCTCATCTCTCTCAACAAAGGAAACAAAGGAAAAGAAATTTTGATGCCCTTAACGTCTTCGGTGAGGGTTTTTGTTTTCTTTTTGCTCCATTTTACTATTTCTCACTCCCTTTTCTTTTCTTTTCTTTTCTTTTCTTTTCTTTTTTTTCTTTTCTTTTTTTTCTTTTCTTTTCTTTTCCTTTCTCTCCTTTTCTCTCCTTTTCTCTCCTTTTCTTTCCTTTCTCTCCTTTTCTCTTCTCTTCTTCTCTTCTTCTCTTCTTCTCTTCTTCTCTTCTTCTCTTCTTCTCTTCTTCTCTTCTTCTCTTCTTCTCTTCTTCTCTTCTTCTCTTCTTCTCTTCTTCTCTTCTTCTCTTCTTCTCTTCTTCTCTTCTTCTCTTCTTCTCTTCTTCTCTTCTTCTCTTCTTCTCTTCTTCTCTTCTTCTCTTCTTCTCTTCTTCTCTTCTTCTCTTCTTCTCTTCTTCTCTTCTTCTCTTCTTCTCTTCTTCTCTTCTTCTCTTCTTCTCTTCTTCTCTTCT
>MUHK01002757.1:0-18889 GCA_002151225.1 Paramoeba pemaquidensis
GATACCACCCCAACACCATCTCTCTTTACGCCATGGATCCATATGGTAATGTTTTCGAGAAATACACAGCCAAAGATTCAAGAGCAACCTTGGTGTATCTGTGCAACAACAAACATATTTATGTTATTAATGAGAAAATTCAAAAACAATATGTAGCAAAATCAAAACATTTGGACAATAGTGTACAAGTACAGTGGAAGGTAAACGCTAACCAATATGAATACATTAATCAAGAGTGTGTTAACGAGGACATACCTGGTTTGATGGACCTTAGTTATGCTAAACATTATGAAGATAAATTTAATGAGGAACAAATAAAAGTATTAAAGATGCCAAAGGAGAAGAGAGAAGAAGAAAAACAGAAATATAATGATATGATTGAGGGGAAAAAAAAGGGAGAGGTATTTTTGGTTGACGATCCAGGTCAATGTGCTTTAGATGTGATTGAAAAATGCAAACCTTACACAATTAGTAATATTAAGTGCAAAGATTCAGATTTACATTCTTTTATTCACCCTATTTCTGGTTGTGTTATTGAAGATGGAGGTGATTATGAAAAGAGATTAGAATTTTGTAATGAGTTGTACAAACGAATGAACTGTTATAACTTTACCTTTAAAAATCAATCATTTGCTCAAATGGCATCCCAATATCAAGAAATTAAGTTCGGAAAGTTGTACAAGAACTCAACGTACACAAAGGAACATATGGAATTGTTAGACAGGTTCTACACCACACCCCTAATGAGAACATTAGTTAAGAACCACAAACCAAATGATAACTGTAAAGGATTTGATATAAATATGTGTTACACAAACGCTGTTCTGAACATGAAAGATTATTATCCTGTCTTTTGTCAAGCAAGCAGTCCAAAAAAATACAAAGGTGGGAAAATTGTTGTTGGTGAATACCTGGTAGAGCACTTTAAAATCGAACAGTTAGGTGGAATGATATTTCAGAAACAATGGTTGTCTCATAATGTTGTGAGAAGATTGTTAAAGAAAGGGTATTTACCAAAAAGCAAAATCATTTTAGAAGCCAAAGCTGAGTTCTGTTATTCGCCTGACCTTCTCACTGATTTCATTAAGGGAGTATTGGAGTTGTTCCCAAGAGAGAAGTATGGTAAATACACGAAAATTATGTGTAATGCATTCATTGGAATGCTGGGGAAACGGTATTTGAAAGATGACAAGGCTTTTCTTACTACAGATTTCGAAACAGTCCAAGCGATGTTTTGTATGTACCCCGAAGGATTCCACATGAACCAACTCGATGATTTATATTTTGTAAGAAATACAATCGAAACAAGAATGCAACAAGACCACGGACCTATTTTTCGACAGATTTTGTGTGAGGGTATGTGGAGTGTAATCGAGTTGTTAGAGCAAGTGTACGGAGAAGGAAGTAAATTAATTTCATACAAAACTGATGCTGTGTTTGTTGAGAATCCTGTCAAAACCATCGATCAATTGGACCAAACCAAATACAAGGCAGAAAAATGGAAGCCATATATCTACACACCCTTCTACCCAAGGAAAGGGGATGACACTGTGACTGAGATGAAAGATTGGAACCCTATTCAGGACATTCAATTTAAAGGAAAAAATATTTTGTTGGAAGGAAAGATTAGAAACAGAGACGGAGAAAGGTACTTGAAAAAAATAAGAAATATGAGTTTTTTTGGTTCCGGTGGTCCAGGTTGTCAAAAGTCCACTCTGCTTGGAAAGATGTATGTACCTGGCGAAACAATGGTTTTGAGTTTTACTAATAATGCTTGTCAAAACATTTTAACAATTTTGGACAAGGACGCTAAGGTGTACACATTTGACAGTAAGTTTTACAATAAAGAAGGATCAGAAAATATTTTAAACAATGTAAAAAGGATTCTTGTGGACGAGTACTCGATGACTCCCCTGAAATGGATGGAAAAATTAAATCAGTTAAAAACACAAAACAACTGTATTATTCAATTCTATGGTGATCCTAATCAATGTAAACCGGTCGAGACACACAACAGATACATTGATTATGCAAACCGAAAATTTTTTAGAGAGATGTGTGATAATAATATGATGACGAAGGAGTATGTAGAAGGATGTGCACGATATGACAAGGAACTTTATGAAGTGTTAGAGTATTTAAAGAAACACAAGAGATTACCAAACACATTGAAAGCGAGGAAAATCAAACCAAAGTTAGAAGTAAATATTTCTCGAACAAATCCAAAAAGAAAAGAGGTAAATGCACAGTTTCACAAGGGGTATTATGTGGGTCAAAAGATCATTTCCAACAAAAATATCAAAACAAAAGGAGTGTACAACAGTAGAATATATTACATACATGATAAACAAGATAATAAGGTGGCATTAAGAAATGAAAAAGATGGAGAACCTCTTTTGAGTTCGAAAAATGAAGTGTTGTACTTTAATTTGAATGATTTTGACCCAGCTTACTGTATTACCTGTTATCGATACCAAGGTGCAACTATTGAAGAGGAATACAACATTCATGAAGCATGGAGAATGTCATTTAATGAATTATATACAGCATTATCAAGAGGTAGAAGTTTGGACAAGATTCATTTTGATTACACACCAAGAACATTTAATGTTGCAAAAGAAAATAACGAACCAACCATTCTAAAACCAAGACAAATGGCAAAAGGAGAAATCTATGAGTGTTATAATGAAACCAGAAACTTGTACTATGTTGGGTACACAACTACGACAACAAAGAAAAGGTTTCAAGAACATTGTCAAGAAAAAGAAGACCCTATTTTTAAGACGGGGGGAGCAGAAGAGTGGAAGTGTAAGAAGATCATAGATTATTATTTTGGGGAAAAAATAAAAGGAAAGAATGAAATAACCATCAAGGGTGAAGAGGAAATCAGAAAAATTGAAGGGTATTATATTCAGGAGTATCATGAGAGAGGGTGTAAGTTGGTTAACACTCAGAAAGTACCAAAGAAAGGTACATTCAAAGCAACAGTCGGAAATGTGGGAATGGACGACTCTGTAAAGCAAATACAGTTATGAGAAAGGAAAATTGAGAAAATTATCTCGAGAAAATGATATAGAACAAGATGAATGAAAATTTGTCTCAATTATTTTACAATCCTAAGGAAGGTTTAAGTAATGTTCAAGAGTTACACAAAAGATCAAGAGAAAAGAAGTATAAATATACATTAAAACAAGTGAGAGAATGGTACAAAGATCAACCTGTTAATCAAATCTACAAACAACCACAAAAAGTACAACGATTCAATAAAATTCAAAGTAATAATTTTTCCGTAGGCACATTCCAAGCCGATTTAATGGATTTACAACGATTCGCTCGATGGAATAAAGGGTACAGATATCTGTTAAATATTATTGATATATACAGTCGTTATGCTTGGTCATTTCCAATAAAATCAAAAAAACCAAGTGAAATAGCACCTTTTTTTAAACAAGTAATAGATGAAGTAAAACCAAAAAAGATGTGGTTTACGTTTGACAACGGAAATGAATTTAAGGGAGATGTGAAGAAGTTATTAAACGAGAAGGGAGCAGAAATACATTTGAATGACCCCAAATCCATCAATTCAAAAAACACGGTTGGACTCATCGAACGATTCAATAAAACATTATTAAATAAGATTCGAAAATACATGACAATAAACGACACAGTGAAATATTATGATGCAATACCTGATATGATGGATAATTACAACAATACTGTACATAGTACAACAAATAAAACACCATATTCAATATTAAAAGGTAAACAAGTACCATTAATTGAATTACATGATACAGATCTTATTAAATATGATTACAAGATAGGTGATTATGTAAGATTTCTAAAGAAAAACAAAACCTTTGATAAGAAGGGCTTCATTAACACATTTAGTTTAAATGTTCACCAGGTCGTTGGAAAGAAAGGAAGACAGTACAAATTGGACAATGACAAAGCATATTACCCGGAACAATTAATTCCCGCCAAGAAGGGTGAGGACATAAGTGAAATCAAACGGAAACGTCAAGCCATTCAACAAGATGAAAAACTAAAAAAAATAAAACAACGAGAATTTGATGTAAAAGATGTAAAAAAACTGGATGAATTGATGGTGGAAGGAAAGAGAGTTAGAAAAAAGAAAACATTTGGTGATGATTTTGTGGATAAATGAAACCTTTATTAGAATTTTAATTAATTATTTAAGACCCCCTCTTTTTTGGCAACGGTTTTGATGGTAGTTTTGATTTCTAGTGGAAATAATAAGAAATAAATAACAAAAATAAAACAAATAGTACAAACCACTTTCGTTTCCTCTATGTGGTCATCACTGTCATCTTCATTGTCGTCTTCATCACCTTCTTCGGGCAAGAAAGAAAAAAACAAAGGAGGGGAAGTTAAACCGCACTTCTCTTCTTTCTCTTCCTTCTTTTCTCTTTTTTTCAGTACTTTCTTCTGAAGTGGTTGTTTTTTTGGTTCGGGACTCTGTTTACAAAGAGATGGTTGTTAAGCAATAAAATAAAATAAGAAAATAAGTAAAAAACCTCATCTTGAAACGCATACATATCATAGATCTCCATACTCAACACATTGTTAACAAAAAAATCCTTTACTCCTCCATGGGTATTATCTGTCGCTCGAAATTTTGTGGTGTTAAGCCATTCGATTGGTTTAATTAATCAATCGGGTATATTCGGCAACATTTCCATTCGATTCTTCTTTCTCCTCACTGTCGTCCTCGTCCTCTTCCTCTTCTTCTTCCTCCTCCTCCTCTTTCTTTTTCGTAATCTCTACTTTTCTGTCCTGTCCAATGTCAAGTGAGTCTTTCTCGTCGTCGTCGTCGTCGTCGTCGTTGTAGTCGTCGTCGTCGTCATATTCGTTGTCGGTATTATCAGAACCCAATGTTATCCCTTCACTCGGTTCATCATCCCCCTCTTCCCGTTCCTCCCTATCCGCCTCCTCTTGTGTCACTTCGACTGCTTCCAACTCAACATATTGTTCGCCTTCCTCTGCTTCCTCCTCCTCTTCTTCCTCGTTCTCTTTTTCATCACCCTCCTCATTCGTTTCCCATTCATCAGAATCATCAGAATCATCATTATCATTTTTTCCCTTTCCCCCATCAATAAAATCATAATTAATTTCAACCTTTTCAAAAACAAAAATTAGAAATAAAAATTTATCTACAAAAACTAAAACAAATTACCTCTTCTTCATTATCAATCAAAGTGTTGTAATCAATTGCTGGATCAAAATCTTCGTCTTTTGGCAAAATAAAAGTCTTGAATTGGGCTTGATAAATCAGGAAACAAAAATGACATCTTCTTCTCTCTTTCCATCTTTTCTCTTTCTCTTTCTTCCTCTTCGTCTGAATCCTCTTTTTCGGACTCTTCTTTCTTCTCATTTTTCTCTTCTTCCAAACTCTCCTCTTCTTTCTCCTCTTTTTCGGACTCTTCTAAACTCTCCTCTTCTTTCCATTCAACATATTGTTTTTTTTTTCTCTTAAATTGGTCAGGAATATGGTCGTCGTTTTCATTTTTGATTCTGGGAATAAATTATTAGTAAACGCAATCACAACTCCAACAAGCACAAACATCTCGCTACAAATTTGACAAATCAAGTATCCGTTCAACTGAGTCGAATTACACTCTGTCTTTCCTTTGGGAAGATGTTGCTTGTTCTGACAACAGTAATATCGTTTAAACAATTTATGGCGACCATGGTAATATGGGTTTGGTTCTTCTTTTTGTCGAGAACAATCATAAGGAGGTATGAAAGTAAAAGGATCTGTAGGAAACAATTAAAAAGAAATCAAAAAATAATATGTTAATTAAAGGAACCTTTGGTCAAACGATCATTCCAGTCATCCACCATGCTGTTTTCTAGCTTTAAGTAGTATTCAGGGTAATCAAACTTATCGAGATCGATGTTGGTCCAATCGATTTTTTCGTCATTATGATGTTGTTGTTGAGGCGGTAGTACTTGTTGGGGGGGTGATTGTTGTTGAGGGGGATTTTGTTGGGGGGGTGGTTGTTCATTTTGGTGGAATCGCCTGTGATCACAACAATAACCTGAAATATGATGAGTCAATTTGTTACATGTTTCTTTTTTTCTTGTAAAGAAATGTGGGCATGGTTGTAGTGGGTTTTGTTGTTGTTGTTTGCTTTTTTTTGGAATGGAAGTAAGTTGTTTTTCACTTTTTCGTTTTTTTGGTTGTTGTGCTGGTTGTTGTGCTGGTTGTTGGTAAATTGGTTGTTGTTGGTAAATTGGTTGTTGTTGGTAAATTGGTTGTTGTTGGTAAATTTGTTGTTGTTGAACTGGTGTTGGTTGTTGGTAAATTGGTTGTTGGTAAATTGGTTGTTGTTGTAGTATTGGTTGTTGTTGGAGTGGTTGTTGTTGTGGTATTGGTTGAACTGGTATTGGTTGTAGGTAAATTGGTTGTTGTTGGACTGGTTGTTGTGCTGGTTGTTGGTAAATTGGTTGTTGTTGGTAAATTGGTTGTTGTTGGTAAATTGGTTGTTGTTTTTGCATCTCACAAACTTGTTTATCCTACCCCAAAAAACTGATTCCACTAAAAAAACCAATTTCACTTTTTTTGTTTTTTTCCTGCTTGCTTGTGATGACCTCCTCTTCTTCCTCTGCCCCTCCCTCACCCCAAGAGTGCTGGAGAGATGTGAAACTCTCACCAGCTAAACAAAAATGTATGGCCAACCCCGTCAAATTTCTCCCACTTCGTGATGACTCGATCCCATGACACAAATATGGTTTCTTTCATGAGGTATGGGAAAGTGAGAACTTATCAAGATGCAAGACTAAGGCTGAGCAGGCTTGGGTGATTCAGGAGAGGTGTGAGGCTATGAGTAAGCAGAACCCAGAGGATGGAGATTGGCAATTTTCAGGGACTGAGAAAGGGTTTTGTGTTGGGATAAAAAGGCAAGGTTTTTCCTCTCTTGTTTCCCAATGGCAAAATATCATCTCCACAAAGGGAGGGAGGATGGGGGGGCGCCCAAAAGTACTTGGTGAGAAGGAGATGGTGCGGTTGAAGGAGTATGTGGCTGAGTGCGATGAAAAACTGGTTCCTTTGCTCCAGACAAGCCTTCTTGGTTGGGTGAACAAAGAATTTGATGTTCACCAGTCCCTCACATACAAGGATTAGGGGCGCCAAAAACGGCAATTTTTTTCTGACTATTTTTTTGCGAATGGCTGATGATCAGCAGGTTTGTGTTTGTTGTGTTGGTTGGTTGGATGGTTATGGGTGACTCATTTTCCTTTAGGCACTTCCTGGTTCTTGGGAGCAATTAGAGGAGCATTTGAAGGATAGATTCCCTGTTGGACATCACTCCGAAATCTCTCAAGAAGTCCAAAAGCTGAAGAAGATCTATTGGGATGACTACAAGGCCTTCGAACGAGCGACAGAAAATGATCTGGGAAAAGTCGACCTTCTTCTTCCTGTCCTTTCTGCTCTCCGAGATTTAAAGTCGCCTGTTTCCGCTCCCCTGACTGGTTTGTTCTCCCTTTGTTGTTGTTGTTGTTGATGATGATGATGATGACTTACTGCTTACTCTGTACTTACACTTCTCTCAGATCCGAATCTGAGTTCACTGCAAGAACAATTCGCCAAGCTTCAAATTGAAATGAATCGCCAATTGAGGGAAAATGAAGCACATACCTTATCTGTCCTGAAGCAAATGGCTCAAGGAAATATGGATCTGAGTATCAACCAAACTTTTTCAGAAACTTATCATGAACAAGAGAAAAAGGGAGGACGTGAAGCGCTGATACGCCCAGCCGAATACCAAAACGTGCCAGGACTCAAGAAATGGAAAAATGTGTGGGTGAATATTGAGGTCTGCCCCTCCCCTTGTGTGTGTGTGCTATTTGTGGCTTACATATTTTCTCAAAAAAGGGAAGAAAACCTAAGACGCCTCTTCAAGAACTCCTACCCCCTGCCTTGGAGGAGATTTTCCCCGAGCTTGAATTCGTCGACACCCACAGAAGGAGTGACATCACGCCGCCCCTCAAACCAGACGTTACTGTTGTCAAAAAAAAACATTACGCCAACGTCCACACAGCTGTTGCTTTCCTTGAACTCAAAGACGCACCAACAGCAACACCAAGTGCATGTGGGCAGGTGATCAGTGTTGTCAATCGGGGATTTGCAAAGCAAACAGTGGAACGAGAAATTTTGGGGTTTGTGATCACTGGATCAAAGGATTCCAACTTTGTTTATCGCCGAATTAATGAGAGTATGTCGCCACTTTTTTCCCCTTTTTTGCCCCCCTTGTCCTTCTATTCTCTCTAATTCTCTGATTTTCTGCAGGCAAATTTCAAATGGACAAGGTCTCTTGGAACGATATCCTTTCGTTTCTTCATGAACTCAGCAAGTCCTCCTCTGTGTCTCTTCCAAAAGTGAAGGGTTACGATGCTAAATGTCTGTTGGGTGTTGGATCAACCTCTTTTGTTTATTGTGTGGCCAACAAGGAAAAGGAACTCGTCCTCAAATTTCCGAAAATCCTCAGTGTCGAGTTGTTTTGTATGCCGAGGCCCATATTATGAAGAAGATGTCCCAAAATGTGACTCTCTCTCAACACCTTCACCTTGCGCACTATCACGGCCCTGTTGAAGCCCAAGAGGGGAAGGGAAAGCACTACCAAGAATCAATCCTGCTTTCTCCTGTCGCGGACTTTTCAAATCCTCCTCTTACCCGAGAGGATGTTGTGAAACTCGCCGGTGCGTTGTCCGACCTCCACAGTGCTGGCTTCCTCCATCGTGACATCTCGCCAGGAAACATTGGACACTACCTGGCTGGGGAATCCTTCTTTGAACCCTTTTTGCGAGATTTTGGGTGTTCGATTGAATTGCAACCTGCCAAGTTCCCCCCCCCACGGTATGCTGGAACAATCGCAACAGCCTCGACTAGAGTTCTCAAGGAGCTGGCGCAGGGCTCTGAGAGGCCTTGCATTGAACCCATGGATGATTTGGAGTCGCTTCTGAAAAGTGTTATTCTGAAGGCAACTCGGTCTCAAGTGTCAGCAAATCCTGGATCGTCTCTGTCGGCGAAAGCGAGAGCCTCTTTGGAATTTTGGGAGGGAAGAGGCTTTATTGGTGGGGATTCTTTAAAAAGCATCTTCCAATCGACACGATACTGTGGTATTGGAGATTTTGTTCTTTGCCTCCCTCCCCGAAAGACAGCATACGAGAAAAAATCGATGTCCCCTGAGCGCCCTTTGATTGGTGGTCATAACTCAAAGATGCCATCACCCCCAAAAGACCTTCTTCACGCCTCTTTCCAAAGCCCCTATGCAAGGAAAAGTCGTACTACCCCTCTCCTTGATCAACGTCCGCAAGGAATTGTCTTGTTTAGTAGGGATGAAATGGAAGAGAAGGAGGGAGTGGAAGAGGAGGAGGAAGAGGAAGATGTGGAGGTCTGACATGTGTAATATTTAATCAGATAGAATAAACTTTTCTGTCTCCCTTTGTGCTTCCCTGCAGTTGGACACTACTCAAATGATTCAAATAAGTTGGAGATTGAATTTTTTGACCATTCTGTATCAAATAATGAGAAAAATGATTTATTTGACGAATAGAAGAAACCATCCCCACTTTTCTGGACCACTTTGTGTCTCCTTCTTCCCTTTTTGTAAAAAAACACTCCCTTTTTAGTGTTTATTATTCATCTTTGATTACTTTTAAATTAACAACACAATGAAACTGCACCAGAAACTTGTGTTCAAATACTTTTCTGAAAATAAAAATTTCTGGAGCAGGAATAAAAGGCAATTAATTACATTATTTTTTAATTCAATGATTCCAGACAATTCTGGGATAATGTTCAGGGTTGAGATAGCGGTGGGGGTGTTGGATAGGAAGCCGAATTCGGCGATCGACGTTTGCAAGATACCCACCAAGATTTTGACACTCATTCCGCACACGTTCCTGTATTTGTTGTTGTTGTTGTTGTTGTTGTTGTTGTTGTTGTTGTTGTTGTTGTTGTTGTTGTTGTTGTTGTTGTTGTTGTTGTTCAAGAGCAACCAGTTCACAGATTCTTTGTTGTTGTGCAGTGACGTACACACAGCTTTGCAACCAGCCACAGCATGATTTGTAGGCCAAATGGCATAACTGGGAGAATCGATCCAATCTTGAGGTTGCCCAGCAAACGACACAGCAGCTACCCTCCAATTCCCATCATGATAGAGAAGAACAGGAGACCCAGAAGTCCCAGGTCGGGAGTGGCCAGAGTGAATGAGATGCCTCACACCACCAGGATTGGGACCACCAAGGTTAAAACATGCTCTTGCTTCCTCAAGAGAAAATTGTTGTGGACGAATACCATTCACAAGATCACGCCCTTCCCCATAGTGACAAACCACCAAACGTTCTTCAGAGTTTGCAGGTCTGGTGTGAATAGAACCGAGCCCATGACCAAGGTCCACTTCTTCGGGAGGCACTCGAACCATTGCTAAGTCATGGGCTGGTTCGTCCAGGACATGAGCATCACCTGCATCAAAGTGAGCAAAAACACACACTCGAGGCCTATGATTCACAATTCGACCATTCGGAAACCGAAAACGGAGTCGATGAGCATCAGAGGTAAGTTCGTTCAGTTCACAGATCACATGTTGGTTTGACATAATCCATCCATTTCCCAGAAGAAACCCAGAGCCAACCTCTTGGGGTACTCCGTCATTCACTCTTTCAATCGCGCACACGAAATCCCCAACCGTGAGAAGTTGTCTTAATTGTCTCACCGTCCAGCGACCATAGCCAGCATCCTCAATAACTTCCTCTCCCTCTTTTGGAGCCATTTTGAGCGTTTTGTGAGCGATTTGTGAAGTTGGACCAAACGGGCGAGTTCACTATCTGACTCACAAACCAAGCCCTCCCCCCTCAAAAGAGGGATAAAGATCCACGTCATCCCCACTCTCCCCAGAATTCATCACCACAACAACAACAACAAAAAAAAAACAAAAAACAAAAGAGGCGACTGGAAAAGAAACTCCAAAGTTCGGAAAGCCAAAAAACGCAAAGTCGCCAACCGGAAAACACTCATTTTATATGTAAAACCCATACAAAAAGAGTGTTTACCCGTTGTTTGCGGTTTTTTGGTCGCCCGTTTTTCGGTTTTTTTTTTTTTTTTTTTTTTTTTTTTTTTTTTTTTTTTTTTTTTTTTTTTTTGTCTCTGTTTGAATCTCTCGAGAGATCATGATTAGGCCTTCTCAGGGTTGACCCCCTGGGGTTGAGGGGGGTCTCAGGCAAAATGATTGGGTGTTCTGCTGGGTTGACTTTGGTGGTTCGTTGGAGAGGGCGTGGTTCCACTCTCTCCGTATCATCCCTGCCATGTTTCCCAGGACAGTTGGGAGCCGCACAAGGTCTTTGGGCCTCGTATCCAAAGACACATTGTGCGATTTGGGAACAAACATAGCCAGGAAATCCACTTTGAGGATCTTCATTGCCTGCAAAACCAACCAACTTGTCATCGATCCATTGATCGAAACATAATACGTCTTTTAAGAATCTCTGAATAACAAAATTCTTACAATAATCTTTTAAGCGAAATTACTTTAAAAAAAAATAACACAATAATTTCAATGCAATCATCACAATTTGAAAAAGAAAAGGTGACCTTTTGTTGCACAATCGATGAACCAAATTCTTCATCCTCCGCCTTGGTGATCTGGAGACATTCAAAGGCGGAGAGGGACGCCAGGATCGACCAATCCAACACGAGTACTTTTGCTCAGGCGCAGCAACAACCCTCAACTGCATTGTTGGAGGGGTGCATTGCAACTTTTGGAATATGGTGTTCCCGCCACTCAAGACAACATTGCCCCACAGCTCTTCCCAAATGTGATGGTCGCACTTGGCGTTGTTGGTGGCTTTGTGAAAAGAGCATCATCACCCCAGAGAGACGATTTGTTCAAAGAGGAGCTCGCCTGCGTCGCGTTAGAGATGGCGGCCAGTCTTCCCCTCGAAAGAAGTAAAATTTTGAAAAAAAAATATGGCTCACCTTTGACAACGGAGATGAGTTTAAGGGGGATGAAAAGAAGTTATTAAATGAGAAGGGGGCAGAAATACACTTAAACGACCCAAAAAGTTTGAACAGTAAAAACACTATGGGGCTGATTGAGCGATTGAATAAAAACAGTTTTAAATAAGATGAGAAAATTCATGACAGGAAATACAGTGATAATATTATGATGTGTCATCCCTGATATTATTGAGAACTACAACAAAACTGTGCACAGTGCAACAAAGAAAACACCATATTCAATATTAAAAGGTACAACAAGTACCAACTAATTGAGTTGTATGATTCAAATATTGTGAAGGATGATTACAAGATAGGTGATTCTGTTCGATTCCAAGAAAACTAAAATCTTTGATAAGAAAGGCTGTCTTTAAAGGGTTCATCCCCACAATTTGTTGAAATGTTCACCAAATCGTAGGAAAGAAAGGAAGACAATATAAATTGGACAATGACAATACCCCGAACAGTTAATTCCCACCAAGAAGGGTGAAGATATGAATGAAATAAAAAAGAAATACCAAGCGGTTCAACAAGAAGAAAAAATAAGACAAATAAAAAAAACGAGAATTCAAGACAGATAGATCTGGATAAATTTCATTGGGGAAGGAAAGAGAGTCAGAAAAAAGAAAACATTTTGGGGGATGATTTTGTGGAGAAATAATACCTTTTATTTAGCATATATATATGTTTACCAACCAAAACACCGTGCCTCGACTTCTCGGGGGCTGATGTGTATGACATGGCGGTGTTTTGTCTCCAGTTGGTTCTAGTCGCCTTTTCACGCATCACATAAATGTCACCGGGATTCAAAAGTGTAGTCCTCCTTCTTCTTGTGTTGGCAACAACCAGAAAACTTCACAACAACCAAAAAAGGAGGGTTGTAACTGAAAGAAGGGGAGAAATTCGACATGGTTTGGGGCGCTTGGTGGCAGGTTGGTTTAGAAGAGAGGAAGAAGAGAGACGTTTGTGGGAAGGGTTTGTGGGGGGGAGGGAGGAAAGATGAAGATGAAATGGGGGAGATATGGAGGGAGGAGGAGGGAAGTGAGGTGAGGAAGGTGGCTTGTATTGGAGGGGGGTAAAGGTTCTTGGGGGGTTTTGGGAGAAACCGTTCCAGAGAAGAGAAGAAAGAAAAGAAGAAGCATTGACAATAAAAAAGACACCTCAAAAGCACTTTTTATGGACAAATTTTGGCCCATTTTCTGCATACTCCGCCTTGGTGATTGGCATTCGGCCAAACATAGAGAGGGACCCCAGGATCGACCCACCAATCCAAGCCGAGGACTTTCGCTCAGGGGCAGCAACAACCTTCAACCGCGTTGTTGGACGAATGAGAGCACACAGCTCCTTTTGCAATCGATCGGCAATCCCTGGGAACATGGTGTTCCCACTGCCCAAGACAACATTGCCAAACAGATCATCCTGAATCTGAGTGTCGCACTTGTTGATGGCATTGTTGATGGCCTTGTGAAACCCAGGGGTGTTTGCCATCCCAATCAAAGAAGGTCGAAAGAGAGCCTCAGGGCACTGGAATCGCTCTGTTTGGATTTCAATTACTTTTTGGTCGGGGAGCTCGTACGCTCTCCAATCGTTCGAGGTTTTGTTGGCCATCGCCATGTCCAAGTCCAACGTGACATAGGCGATCTTCTCCTTGATGTCGCGAACCATCTCTCGATCCGGTGTGGTGAAGGAGTACCCACGTTTGGTTAACAACTCCACCATGTAGTCAGTCAAACGGTCGCCCCCAAACTCGATGCGATTGGCAGCGTTGGAGAGACAAACCCCTTCAAAGATTGGAGCAACCAACGAAACCTCTGCACCTGATTCCAGCACCATCCCACTGATTCGTCCAGACCCATACAAGGACATCACAGGTTGTTTGGCAAGAAAAAAAGAGGGAATGTCGAATGTCTCAAACATGATTTCCGTGGACTTCTCACGGTTGGCCCTGGGGTTGAAAAGGGTCTCTGTCAAAAGGACTGGAAAGTCTGAAGGGTCAATTTTGAGCTCAGTTTCGAAGAGGTGTCGCCAAATGCTCTCCATGTCGTCCCAATTTTCGATGATCCCGCGCTTGATGGGGTACTCAGGGGTACAACGAACGGGAGTCGCTCCAACGTACTTCTCGTTGCGTCCGTCCTTGGGGTGGTTAATACAAGCGGGGAAGATAGAACGAGGCTCATCATCGCCAGCAAATCCACCTTGAATCATTCGTGACCCATTGTCAATGACGATGCCCTCCATCCAAAGTCTTGGTGCCTCCCCTCAAAAATTTTCTGCTCTTCTTTTTCTTCCGTCATGAATCCGTTAATTGCAAATTTCTTGGAGTTATCTTTTAAGATGTCGTTGAGCGAAAACATTGGCATAATTGGGGGGTCATTTTGCTCTGGATGCAGTTTGTGGGTGCAGACTCATCCCAACCTTCCACCATCTCCTTCTCTTCTTTGTGCACTGTCTCATGTATTGTTCTTTTGAGGGATGTCACAAATTGAAGTCATTCGCAAATAAGAATAGTCAGATAGTGAGCTCTCCCGTTTGGTCCAACTTCACAAATCACTCACGAAAAGCCAAAAAAGGCTCCAAAAACACCCACAAAACGTCCAAAATGATTCAAAACATGATTTCTCACAAAATGCCTCTAAAACATGCGCAACGGTCTCGCAACAGGTGTTTTCAACGACCAAATGGGCTCTCTGGGGATGGGGGTAAAATGGGATAATAAAATGAGTTTTGTAATATTCTCACTTGTTATTTTCCTGGAGCAGGATTTCCTTCATCAGATTTCTGGCGACGGATTTCCGACGGCAAGTTGTCATTCTTTCTGTGGCTGGAATTCAAGCTACACAGAAGTTGTGTATTTTGTTTGTTCTTAAATTGGTTCAATCAATTTAAGAACAAACAAAAGCAAGAAAGGGTTAGTCAGATTTCCGACGGGCTGGAGATGTGTGAAAGTGTTTCCAATGTCAACAACAAACAAATAAAAAGAAAGTTTTAAAGAGAGGGGGAGAGGGAGACACAAAGTGGTAAGGAAAAGTGGGGTCAAGCGATCTGTCAAATAAATCATTTTTCTCACTATTTGATATAGATCGTTGGATCACCGCACATGATTCGAACCCCCTATACTTTAGCGCGCTATATCTGGCCATGACGGTCGCCACTCCTCTTTTCTCCCTCTTTATGCCCACTCCTCTCTCTCAGTAAAGTTTATGAACATCATCCTGTAGCGCTGATTCTTTGTAGATGGTGAAAAAATTTAATCTCCAACATTATTTGAATCATTTAAAAAATCCTAACAAACAAAAACTCCAACAACAAATAAAAGAAGAAATTACAGACAGTGACCTCACTCGCTACTTTGGAAAAAGAGATTTCAAAAACATTCTCAAATATTCTGACCTTACCAACTACACCTCAATGCAACAACTCCTTCCTCGAAATAAATCATGGAAAATTATTTTGATTGAAAATGAATACAATAGTGGTCATTGGGCACTCCTCCTCCGTTACAACAATACTATAGAATGGTTTAACTCATATGGAACATTCCCCTCAGAGGAATTGGATTTTATTTCTCACCAACAAAAAGCAATGTTAAATCAAGATGTCAAACATTTAAATATCCTACTTACACAAGCACTCCCAAAGTTTCACATTATTTATAATAAACGAAAACTTCAAGAACTCAAAGATGGAGTTAAAACCTGTGGAAAATGGATTGTTCTCAGAATCATCATGCTGGAAAAATTTAATATGGATTTAAATCAATTTATTCAATTTATTGACAAACTAAAAAAACAATTTAAATTATCCTCTGATGAACTAGTGACATTATTAATCCAAAAATAATTTTTTTTATTCTCTAAGTAATATATATAGTTAATGAGCGCAGATTATTCAACAAAATTAGTGAGAGATGCAAGACTCAATGATGTCTCTAGTCAACTTGAAGTTGCAGTATCAGTCGGTGCAAACCAAAATACATTCCAACAATTCATTGCCACATCATCATCATCTTCTAATCTTTCCTTCAACATTCAACCTCCCAGTGAATCCATTGTTGTCGACAGAAATATTTTATTAAGTGCCAGAGTCAATTTTAAAATTAACGTTGGTCCCAACGTTCCAGTTGGTGTTAATGTTTGGCAATATGGTCAAAGAGAAGCATTCCAAGCATTTCCTTTGAACAATTTATTTACCACAGCAACAGCTACTGTAAATAACACAAGTGTCTCTGTCAACACCATTGATGTCCTTCCAGCTCTTCTTCAATTAATGGATGAAGAAGATCTTGCTTGTTCTAAAGGAATGAGTCCTTACCTTATTGACCGATATCAAATTTATTCTGATGCAATCAATGCTAACAACAACCCTTTAGCAGGATTTAAAAATGCAAGTTATAACCAACATCAGGTACCCAGAGGTTCCCATCCACTTGATGCACTCACAATCACAAGAACACTTGCTGGTGGTGGAACTGATAATAATCCAGTTTCTAGAAATATTGGCGATACATTTGAAATTGATGTTAGCGCGACCTTTACTGAACCTCTCTTCTTGTCACCTTTCTTGTTTCAATCAAAATACAATGAAGCTGGTCTTCTTGGAATTAACACAATGAATTTTGTTTTTAATATTGATGCGCAGATGAAACGATTTTGGTCAAGTGGGTTGGCAAAAACGGGTGCAGGAGGAAATGCAATCCCTTACACTCTTTCACTCAATCAAGCAGATGCATTTACCAATCCAAGAATATTATTGAACTTCTTGACCTCTCAACAAACAAATCTTCTTCCTGCACGTAACATAACGCCCTATGTTGATTATCCAAGATATATTACATCTCAACAAAACACCAATGTTATCAATGCAGGAAATTCTGCAGACATTGTAATAAACAATATTCAACTCAATCAAATTCCTGACAGATTTGTTATTGTAGCAAGAAAGAGATTATCAGATCAGGGGGCAAGAGATGCAAATGCATTTTTTAGAATCAATACTATTAGTGTAAATTTCAACAATGCTTCGGGTCTTCTTTCAAGTGCAACACCGCAAGATTTATGGAGAATGTCAGTCGCAAGTGGCTCAAAACAATCATGGTATGAATTTTCAGGCCAAGCACAAGTTTACGATCAGCCTGGTGGTAATGTTCAGATCTCAACTTGTGGTTCTGTTCTTGTTATCGATCCAAGTAGGGATCTTTCGCTCCCAGCGTTCACTGGGTCAATTCCAATTCCAAATGAACATGAATGTCACAAATATTGGAAATGAAGATCTTGCACCCAAAGTCCTTGTGATCACAGCTAATTCTGGTCTGTTTGCTACCATTGCTGGATCTTCTCAAGTGCAAACCGCTCTTCTCAACAAAGAGATGGTTGTTGACACTTCTACTCAAGATGGAGCAGATGCTATTTCTTCTAATGAGTACAATCGAATGAGAGGTGGTGCACTATCTGATCAAATTGCCAGTGCAATGAAACATATGCCGATTATGGCGAAAAAATACTTGTATGGTAAATCAAGGAGTGGTGGTGAATCCTATGGAATGGGAAGGTCAGGTGGTATGCCCATTCGAAA
This sequence comes from Paramoeba pemaquidensis, assembly GCA_002151225.1. Taxonomy (NCBI): domain Eukaryota; phylum Discosea; class Flabellinia; order Dactylopodida; family Paramoebidae; genus Paramoeba; species Paramoeba pemaquidensis. Next base: position 17,591 of record MUHK01002757.1, read on the forward strand.
TAAATTAGATTCTCTTGTAATGTAAGTCTTTACACTAAAACCAAATATTATTAATTTTTTCTAAATAAATAATATAAATGAGTTTAACCTTGAATTATCCATACAACCAAAAACTTGCAAAAAAATTATCTCACTATACTTACATGTGGGAACCAATGCAAACAAATACATTTATTAGACAAAGATCAGGTGGGGCAATGTATGCAATGCCTGGAAGTAGTGCAACCTATCCAATGTTGGATCTAGTTTCGCAAAGGATTTATGATAGAGGGAGACCTTCAAAAGGAGAAGCATTAATGAAAGTGCGCCCAACAAGACCTGTAGCACCATCAACAAAAAAAGGTGGTGCAAAAGCAAAGAAATTAACAAATAAACAACTTGCACATGAAATAGCACTCGCATTAAATGAAGAAATGGTAGGTGGTGCAATTGATTGGGGGCATGTTAAAAAAGTAGCAACACCTTATTTAAAAAAAGGTATTACATTAGGGCTTAATGTAGGAGTACCTGCACTTTCTAAAGCAATAGGTAAAGCCTTAGGTGGAGAAGAGGGTGAAATGGTTGGTGAAATGGTAGGAAAAGTAGCACGTGATTTAATCAAAAGTAAAACCGGTTACGCGAGACAAAGAAAACAAAACATGGATGGTGGAATAAGTTGAAGTAAATTAAAGAAGAAAACAAAACCATATGTTAGCGCTGGATTAGATGCAGTAGTTCCAGGTGTCGGTGGATTAGTTGGTACAGTTGTGGAACCAGGAGCAGGAACAGTGGTAGGTACCTTAGCAGGTCAATTGGCACGTGAAGGGATTAGAATCGTTTTTTGTGCTGGCTGACATTGTGGTGATTGACTCTTCTCCACTCGAGGTTTGCTTTCTTTTTTCGTTGGTTGGTTGGTTGGTTGGTTGTTGGGACTTTTCTAACTTTTCCCCCAGGGCAATGCCGGGAACCAAAGAGAGATTGTGTTGGAGTGGGGTGTAGGCGATGTGGGGGGTTGGTTGGAGACACAAAAACCACCCCTCCCGAATTTCGTTGAGAAGTTTGCAGCCAGTTTCATTGATGGCGAGAACTTGCTGGATCTGGACAACGACGAAATTGAGAAATTATTCGATGGCAATGTCGGTGCAATTAAGAATTTCAAGAGAGCGCGCAACGGCCTTGTTCCGCCACCTCCTGAGTCAACTCCTGGTTTGTTCTTTTTCCCTTGTTGTTGTTGTTGTTGTTGTTGTTGTTGTTGTTGTTGTTGTTGTTGTTGTTGTTGTTGTTGTTGTTGTTGTTGTTGTTGTTGTTGTTGTTGTTGTT